>SPJY01031644.1:1272604-1283690 GCA_005191435.1 Raddia distichophylla
GCGGAGTACAATTGTACTCACCCTTTTTTTTTCTCCCCCTATTTTTAAAATTTCAACAGCTGGACCATCTGAGTATGGCCCGCCTTCCGAGGAGGAGGATCCAGACTACGTCGAGGAGGCGTTGTCTGATGAAGATTATGAAGGCTAGGGTTGCGCGTTCCTACAGCCCTCGTGCCTGTGGGATAGATAAGTATTTAGATATTGTATTAGGCCTGTATCTCCGTGTACTCTGATGTGCGGCCTGCGAGCCGTTGTATGTGATTGTACTGGACTATGTTCCGTTTGTAATAATAATATCGTTGGCACTGTTCCTTTTCTGTATATCTGTGTGTACTAGCCATGATCCTTGGGACTAGTACGTGTTTACGCAGGTGGAATCCGATATTGTAAATCGGGTGCCGACAGATGATGATGACGATGACGGCAACATACAGGAAAGCCAAATGGTGTGTGTAATGCTTTGTTAAGTGATTATCATGGATTGCACATACCCAATGCAAGAAACTCAAACTAGTTACACATAAGAACCTCAAAAAATTATTGAAATGAAGTAAGACTGCAGAAACATTACTATAATTGCTTCTATGAACTGAAGTTGCCAGTGAATACACAGTTTTCTGGAAACAACTTACCCATTTCCACTGAAATCAAAGCGAAAGACACTAATTCCTTTCTTTGTTAATGCAGCCATTATGTCAAGAATGAGACTGTCATTCTGGAAAGAAGTGGATTTCATGAGATAGCAGTAAGTTATTACTGCAACAATTTATTTAGCTTGCATTTATTCGAGAAAGAATAATAACAATTTTGTTGTTTGTATATTACTTTATTTTTTCACTAACTCTATTGATTTTCCAGGCCTTCAGATTAGCGTTTGTTTGATCTCATCTTGATTCAATTGATAAAAAAATTGCATTATACATAAGAAAGCATAAATCACCTTATAAATAGACATCCCAAAGGTAACTAGCTTTCATCTTATTTGGAATTATGAAATGTGGTCAGTGACATCATGCTGAGAACATGGTGTATTACCAGTGGAAAGTACAAAGTCATTTACCTTGGTAGACATAAAACCATGGCACAAGATGACGATCTTGTTTGAACCCGTATCATGCAGCACTCCCACAAGCTTCTCTCCATGCTTGTTCTTTATTGCCACTCTTTTCTCCGAAGCAGCTGGACGGATGCAGTGCAGAGCTCAGTGAACACAAGGTACCATAGCAATTGCAAGGAACGTATTATTTTAAGGCAGCTTTTGAACTAATAGGTTGTCATCAGAAAGCATGTAGCAGAGTTTTTAGCCCATCTATCCACATGAAGCAGTTGAACAATCAATCTTGTTCTTGGGTATGGCACAAGCAGTTCTTGTTCTTCTTGAATGACCATCAAATACTGATACTGGTATAGGCACCCGTGTCTTTGTAAACAAAGCAATATAGTCTAAATACTGATAATTCGGTTACGATTAGAATCGGTGCCCCTGAGCTTGCCTGCTCTAACCGTGGGAAGGCGCGAGAGGCCGGGGATCCAGAAGCGATGGAAGTAGAAGCAGGAGGCAGGGTGCCGGGAGGAGGGGAGCTTACGGGGATCGGAGGAGCCCTGGGGCTGCGCCATCGCCGGCGCGGGCGGCCGTGGACTGGCGCCGTGGGAGCAGTGGCGCGCTCCGGCGCTGGGCGGCGCCGCGGCAGGAGGAGGAGGGACGCGGCGCGCGAGGCTGAGAGGGCGGCGCAGGATGGGGATGCCACACTGTGGTGGGTGTGGGCTCGACTTCCCCCTCCGGCCGTCGCCGGCGCAGCGTCGGGCGGCTGGTGCTCGGGAGGAACGGAGGAGGTAATAAACATGCTCATCTTCCCCCTCCCTCTCCCTTCCAGGGCGTACCTAGGAATTGGAGGTCCCGGTGCAAAAACAAATAATGAGGCCCTATTATTTAAAAAAGCAGCATAAACAAAGCATACTTTCATTTAATAATTATAAAACTTATAATGCGGCGAGCGGGCGGCGAGCACCGGGAAATTAGTGACGAGACGGGCAGATGGCGAAGAGACGAAGAAAGAAACGAACCGTCGCGGCGTCGCCTGTGAATCGGTTCGGCTGGACACAAGATCAAAGATCGATTGCTATTGGCCATTGGGCAGCTAGTTAGTGGGCTTGCACCTTGCAGTCTTGCACGGCTGGGCTTGGCGGCTTGCAGTCTGGGCGCCGACGGCTGGGCAGCCTGGGCTTGCAGTCTTGCACGGCGAGATGGTTTGCACTGTGGGCTAAATTGGCCAAGGTTAATTAGTATTTAGTAGTACTTAATTAGTATTTGGGGGCCCCTAATTTTTGGGGGCCCTGAACAACCGCACCGTCTGCACACCTCACTGTACGGGCTTGCTCCCTTCGTCCCTTCTCGGCTTTGCTACCCGACATTTTGTCATTCTGACAATAATGTGTTCTTGCATTATTTTTTTGGGGAAATTGCCCAAATACCATTATAGAAGAGTTCACATTGACGAAATACCACTGTCCCCACATGTCATACACACATTGGGCCCCACATGTCATACACACATGAGTGGTATTTTGGCAAAGTGAAGATTTCATAATGGTATTTTGGCAATTTTACCTATTTTTTATCTGGGTTAATTTACTATACTAATTTACTAATGTAAAATCGGGTTAATGTGGCCCTCGATAAATCAAAACCGGATGTATATTAGTCCCTTGACCGGTTAAAGAGCGTTTTTATGTTGTTCTTAGGGTGGTTTTTCTTGACCTGGACAGTGACATGGTGTTTTTTGCTATGTGGACACAATCTATACAATCCTGTGTAAGAACAAGTCACCTATAAATGCTCTGTGTAGCTTCATGTTGGCATCCAGTCAGCAAAAAACATCCAAAATCATCTCTTGACGGGTCAAGGGACCAAATACGTTCGATTAGGGACCAAACCAGCGCCAAAGCCAAAGTCCAAGGACCAAATATGTACCTTTTAATTTCCATTAAGATTCAAACCTCTTTATCTTTAGCCAATAATTTGTTTAATGATATATATAGATTTTATGATAAAAATGGTATTGTTGGATTTGTATTTTTTAATAATTATAATATTGTTATTATGAATGATGCAAGATAAGAGAAATTAAGAATCAAAATATAGTTTAGATCATACCAAGTCAAATTGTGCCTTATAAAAAAAGGAAAGAGTATATTTGTTAGATTTTGTGTCGAATATGTGTACAAGTAGACTACATGGACTCTGCGTTGTAATAGACAGGGTTGGTTTATAGTTGGAGCCGTACTCTAGTCAGGCATCCACTGTATAAAGGGTGTAGTCCTGGTGTAACCAGGACAATGACTTCATAATAGTAGCATAGGCAAGAGAGGTCAGCGACCGGCATGTGGTCATGACCAAGTAAGCCGGTGTGCTGCGGTATTATGGATTGGGAAGGAGCACCCCTAATCAGAACCCCGCAGACGTAGGCAACAATGTCGAACTGCGTTACCAAACATCGTGTCTCCTGGTATCGTTCATAATCTTGCATGGGCGTAAATCCTAATGGTACCTACTTATCATTATAAAGTTATACCAATACCATTACCATTACAAAGCTATACTAATACCATCGCCAGTTGTTGCTTCACACGCCGCCATCGATGTTCCTCCCCGGCTACGCCGAGGGCACTGACGAGTTCGCCATGCCAACCTCTGCCTCTGCTGCCCTTCGCTGCCACCGCCCCCTTGTCGGAGTGCCCCTGCTGTTCCTAACGTCCAGCCACCTCCCCTATTTTTCGGCCACTTTGTATAATGTTAGGTTAGCCCCACCTGTCGATTGAGCCCCAGGCTTTCAAACAGGGTTAAGCCCATGTCGCAGCTAAGCCACTCCCCCTTTCGTAGGCTAGGCTGAGCTAGCATGACATGGGACTTGAGACAAGCCCATAGGACGCGGATGCAACACTCAAGCATAATCACCTCCGTCCCCTGGCACCCCAGCTATTGTCGTGATTGAGGATCCTAGCATCGTTATGTTAGCCAAATAGATTTGCTACAAGGCTACAACCCCTTTACCTTAACTTTTCTTTTCCTTAGACCACTAGGACGATAGTCTAGACTTCACGACAATAGCCCAGTAAATCATATCTCATGCTATGGATCAAGAGCTTAAACTTATTGTCGACAGAATCATGGTAGATGGTGACCCCGAGACGCAAGCAACACCTACGGTGGGCGTCTAAGAACAACCTCCTCCCTCGGTGGTGGAAGTGTATCCTGTACCGTAAGGCAGGGTGATATTGCCACTGACATGTGGGTCCATACTCCATAGTGTGCGGAGCCCACATGTTAGTGGTAGTAATTGCACCCTGTCGTATGGTAGAGGATACGGTTCTTCGATGGTGGAGTAGGTGTCTGCTTCAACTCCCTATGTCAGGGAGGCCAACTTAGGTTGTCGAGCGAGTTGACTTGGAGGGAGGCGTTACCCATGAGCACTTGTGGATGTTTCAGAGGACCACGCATATGGTGTGGCCTAACCCCGAGTGACATTTACTAACGATTATAGGGCAACCTGCTCACTTTATGGAATAAAGTAAGTACATGGGTTTTAGCACAAGACGTTATGATATCTTTAAGATGACAAAGGACATCTTTTTCAAGATGAAGTTTGTTATAGTTGATGTCGAATATGTATATGACTAAAGTTACTGACCCTTAGTTGTAATACGTAGGGGGTTCTCAAAGATCACAAAAAATAATTTTAATATTTTTTTAGTCTTTGTGTGCCTCTTTTAAAGACCCAGAAGCTCAACCAAACTGTCGACGGTTGGGATATCGGTCCCAAGTCAACTAAGGTTTTTGAGAAAGGGAGATAGAAGACTTGCCGAGCAAGACGAACAGCAATCAACGAACAACAGGGAGACACAGAGTTTTTATCCTGGTTCAGGCCTCTGGAAGAGATAATAACCCTACGTCCAGCCTTTCCTTATATCAAAGAGGATTACAAGGTGGAACTCGACGAGACGAACAGATCTCAACGAGTAATATGCGACAGTACAATGATGCTTGGCCGTGCCCTCTACACACCGTAGGGGCTCGGTTTATATAGTGTTGAACAACCGACCTACTGGGAGATAATCTGGCCGGGCTAACCATGAGAACGTAACGAACTCGTACCATGCCAAACACATCCTGCGGTAGATAAGGTATACTCCAATTCTTGGGGATCACGACATCTGCTCCAATCCGGGAAACCAACGTCCGGGTCTTCACGTAGCCGTGCAGAACTTCTTGTTCGAGACAGACTCGAACACGAAGTCTAAGCCGTTATGCACCGTGCCAGCTAGGAAGCTATTCGGTAGGATGCACATGGGCCTGATAGAACCTTCTAGGGAGCTGGGCCCTAGGTGGCTGTTCGATTGGGCCGTCAGGGAGTGGGCCATGGCAATGGACCTTGATTTTATCCCCGACACAAACCAAACCACAAATGAAAGGGGGTTTGCATTGTACACCTTATGGTTGTTTGCAAAGAACCTAGGGCATGTTTATTGCTAGCCCCACCTTGGCCTAGGATGAGGCTGGCCCTATTTTTCCCCTCAACCAACACAACACTTGCACTATCCTAGCACTATGTCATGCCTCTTATATTTTAATCATAACCTCATTTTTCATTATCCATAGTCTTACAAATCTACGGTATTAAGACCAGGTTTAGGTCTGTCAATAAACATATCCTCTAGTCATCTTCAATAAGGGCTGACTTAGATCGGTACAGAGACCACTCGCATATTCTTTTTATTATTTATCTATATTTATCTAATTTTTTATTTTATTTGCTACAGTATCAAACTAGCTTTAGGGATCTGTTTTGATGGGACCGACAACGAGGCATGCATGCGACGTCAGAATTGAAAAGTATGCATTGATTGAAATTTGGAGAATGTCGTTCCTTGCCTTCCCGCCAGCACATGCGCGATGCAGTTGCTGCTCTGACCAGAAGATCGTCTTCTTGTGTGTTGGACCCCCTGCCACTCCACTGCACTGCCCGGCGCCGTCCGTCCTTGAGCTGTGGAGCTGGAGTTCAATGTTTGTTCTCCAGAGAGATGACCAAACTTTGGTTCGAGGATATATAATAAGGATAACATATTTAATGATATTGTTTATTAAGTGTTAATATGTTTACATCAGATTTAGGAGAGCGGCTTACATATGGAGCAGTGGAAGATTCTTTCCTGTTTAGAAAGTCGGGGTTTTTTTGTGAAAGCGTTTAATGAAAAAAAGAGGCCTGCATCCCTCTAGATCCGAACCGTTTTTTACGAATCTAATGACTCACATCTTATGTTAGCATATGAACATTAGCATTGAATACATTGCCAATAAAGACTTGATCTAGCATCATCTTATGTAATATTTATAATAAAATAAAGAATTATGTTATCCTTAAAAAAAGTATGAGCACGAGTTTATTTTACGTTAAATCAGATGAGGTGGTTCCTCCGGTCAAAACATCCATCTTAATTTTATTTCTTGTACTTCAATTGGTTTCGGTACATACTTTCCACCGATGTCAGGTGCAAAAGCAGAAGAAAAGAACGGCTAGGAGGGGGAAATATTTCTATGAGGGTATGCTAAATTTAAAGAGATAATTGATGATATGTTTCGGAACGTGTTGATATTGATAAAATGGTCTGTAGTTCATGTGCCAATGCACAATTTATTTATTTATTTTTGAGAAAAGCCAATGCACAATTAATTTGCTCCCTTTTTTTTTCTCGAAATTTTGCCTTTTATTGTCGATCATCCAACTCAGAGTAAAATGATAAATGGTAATCCTACCGCTAGCAGCCTCACCTTCTCACTCACGATATTCCGTTCTACGTTTTGTTCGTTCTTTTTTTCCTTAGAAGAAAGTGAAAGGAATAAATAATAACCTTGTAAGTTGTAACCGAATATAATCAAGCTAAGCACCGAAGAAATCCTTATTCTAGTCGTCTTCCATTTGATTTCGGCGAACTATGATGTTTTTGGTTTGTGACACGATCAATATCTTACCAATAGTAGACATGCTTGTAAAAAAATTCGATACAGAAAAATGAAGGTAACAAAACTCAAAAGAAAAAGATGGAGCGCTCAGTTTCGCGGTTTCGCTGAGCCGCACATCAAATCGTTTTCAATGTTATCTTTTCACCGAGAAGATTCGTCGGAGGGGAGGCCACGGCCCACGGCCAGAGATTCACGGTGGAGGCCCGAGTTAGGGTTTGCCGAGTAATAGTTCTCATACCATGTTAAATTTAATCTTTTAATAAAATCATTGGAGAAATAGTGAAATACATTATACAATATATAGCCGGGAGTAGACGACCAATACTACAGGTCCTTAGTAACATTCATACACGCGTAGCATATTCTATATTCCAACAGCATGAATACAGTATTCACCATGTATTTAAGGGAGCGACTACAAATCAGACGTTCGATTTGGTGGAAAAAAATCAGTCGCTTGTTGTATACAGTGCCATCTTGTTCCAAACATATACAATATGTTGATGGAACCGCCGAAACATTTAGTTGTGTCTGTTAAAATATGATGTTTTGTCTATGGAACATGCAACATGAGGTCATAAAAACAAAACAACTATTGAAACATTTCAATAAAACTATTGTAATGTGGCAAAAAAGTTGATGAAACATGATAAAAAGACTTGATGAAACATGTTAACACATAGCCATCCGATGTTGGAACATGCATAAAAACTCTTGAAATATGCCAAAAAGAACATTGGAACTAAAAGCTCAAGCTCACAAGGGCTTAATTTATTTTGGTAATTGATGCTAGCTGGACCTCAAGCGCACTGCATCAAGGCTTAGGACACTTCTATTTTCCTTGTGTGCTTGTAGACTAGGTCCTGCAGACTTGTATCTATTGTCTCTCTGGTTACAAAGTCTCACTGAGCACATGATTATGAGTCTTCATCTCTGAGTGAGTCGAGAGGGCTCCTCCCAATTTGTCAGTTGGTGAGATTCGCGAGGGTTCTCATCGGGTACACTTGGCCCGGTTTGAGAGGGTTCTGAGAGCCAGCTGTCCGGGGTTTCGTAGCCACTAAACCATCCAAAAGTCAAAAGCCTCTGTGGGCGCGAAACTTCCCGCCTAAGCCTTTGAACCTTCCTGCCAAGTCCACAAGTCGAGAAAAGTGCCCAACGACCAAATCCTAAGCCGTGGAGAGCAAGCCGGGAAAGAGAGAGAAGAGAGAAAGACTTGGGGGATTAAGTTTAAGGCTCACCGGACGCATCCGGTGGAGAAAATTAGTTGTCCAGAACCCACGTCTGTTGGTCTGAAATATTTTCGCCCACCGGACGTGTCCGACGGCCAAAATTATTCGGTCCGAAAGAGTTTCTCGAGCCCTTTGTCTGTTGCCAAATTAATTTGGGGCACTGGACGCGTCCAACCGGCGAGTGGACGCGTCCGTCGGCAGTGTAGTTTTAGACTTGAGTGCCCTGAACCCGAACCAAAACCTGTCCATCGGACACGTCTGGTGGCGGTGCGACAATGTGTCGAACACATTTCGTGCACCCCTTGAGCCTCTGCGGGTAGGGCTAGAAAAATAGGTCGCGGCTCGGCTCGAAGGTGCTACTGAGCTTGAGCCGAGCCCACTTTTGGGGCTCAGTAAAATAACGAGCCGAGCCAGGCTCGGCTCGTTTCTGACCGAGCCTGGTCTGGCTCAGCTCAGCTCGTTGGCATTTTTACTTGTGAAAGTTTACCTTACGGTGAGTATGAGCTTACTCTGAACATCATGAAACACACGGTTCTCTCTTGTCTACATTTCTTTACATTTTCGCACCTTTACTTTCACGCATATCTTGTGTTCAATCAACTGCCTAGCTAGAACTTCACTCATATTTGCTTCTGCTAACTAGCATCATAGGCTCAACCGATTACTTGGGTCACTAATATGACTAACCACTAGCGTAACCAAAGTCAAAATTAAAATTCGAAAAAGCCGATTCACCACCTTCTTGGCCTGAGATCCCTTCAGGAACATATGAAATGAACTGATGGACCATGCCAAAATTTGATGGAAAACAATTGAATCATCCATCCAATACAGAGCTAGATGTTCCGCGGGAGCAAAAACGATGTTTCGACATGCAAACTGGAATAATCTATACATACAAGTGTGGTGTTTCTAATGGGTAAAAATTGTGGCACACCTCTTCACCGAGCTTCCGTCGTGCTCACTAGATCTAGCAATTTAGCTCGTCGGGTAGGAGGTGGATTAAGAGGAAGAGGGTGGAGATGTATAGAGAGAGAGATGTATCTATATAGGGAAAGAGAGAGTGAGTGATTGATTTGCGTGGCTGGTAGCAACTTATGGCAAAAGATAAAGCAGTCGGTGGAGTGAGTGTTGTCGTGTCGGACGCTCGAACTCAAGTAATTCCCTATATTTAAGCATTCCTTCTTTCTCTAATTAACTATCAAATAAATATGAGGTACGTTACACGACCATTTCACCATATTTAAACCACCAATATTGGTTGATTGATACCATATTGGCTGATTGGTACTAGGCACATTTAGTGGGAATTGTTAGGTTTTGTGTCGAATATGTATACAAGTAGGTTATATGAACTCTGTGTTGTAATAGGCAGGATTGGTTTAGGCCTTGTTTGTTTCAGATTAATGTAGAGTTGCGTTTTACTGTAGCAAATTTGTGACCTACTCAAAATACGTTTTAACAAGTTCAAAAAATTACGAAAAAATATTTTACAAACTTTAAGAAGTACTATTTAAAACCCCACAAGAATGACTACAAAACATTACATCATCTGGCTTATACAAAAATAACAAATTTTCATTTAATTTAATTTAATCTGAAACAAACAAGGCCTTAGTGTTAGAGTCGAGCTTTATGCAGGCCTCCACTATATAAAGGGACCCTGGTGTAACCAAGACAACTTCATAATAGTAGCATAGGCAAGAGGAGGTCAGCGACCGGCATGTGGTCGTGACCTGGTCAGCCGGTGTGCTGCGGTATTATGGATTGGGGAGGACCGCCCATATAGTTAGAGAGAGCCCCGCAGACGTAAGTGAAAGCCGAACTGCGTTACCAAACATCGTATCTGCTGGTGTCATTCGTGATCTTGCATCGGCGCAAATTCCTAACAAGTGGTATCAGAGCTTGGTTGGAGAGGTTGGCCATGCGGAAGATCTAGGGGGAGACACAAGGTTTATGCATACATGAACGCCGTAGAAAACACCTCATCGGTGCAAAGTGGAGCATGGCGGCGATCGACAATTTGATCGGTGGTGTCGGACACTTCGGGCAGGAGACTCGAACCGTTCGATGGGTTACCGATGGCAGGGATTGACCAGACGTGGCGATCGGGCCGACAAAGTAGTTGACGATGTCGGCAGGCGATGGCGATGATCTCGGCGTTCGCGATCAGACCGACAGGCGCAAAAGGATGTCGGATAGATCGGAACGGCGGTGTTGGTGATTAGTAAACGGCTCATTTGGAAGCAGGCTTTGGGCCGATTCCGTACCGGCCCACGACGCAAGCAGAGGACCAAGCAGGCTATCCCTGGCCGTACTGAAGAGTGAAGGAGTCACCTAACCCGCTCGTGACTGTCCCGGGCTTGACCGGGTCAGACCGTGCGGTACCATGTCCCTCCCAGGCTATGCCTTAGCCCGGGAGATGGTCCCTCGGGTGATCCGCTCACCCGTGGGCAGGTGGCGACAACTGTCGTGTCCCGCCATGCTTTCTCCGGACTTGACCGGAACGCACTGTATCTTCTGGGGACCCCCAGCCCGGGAGAGTACGCGTGGACAGTCCGTCTTGTCGCTTGCCCCCTTTGGCAGGCGGCAGACGGTTGTTACGCTACGCGACGCCCCCAACGGGTGGCGCAGAGCTGGCTCGGTCCAGTCAAGGCCATATTGAGGATGAAGGGAAAGTGCTTTTCCCCTAAAGAAGTTCTCCCCCTTGAACGGGCATGATAAGACAAACTCATGTTCAGTACTAACCCGACCAGCTTTCTCCCTGCAGGCTCGATACCCGACAGGACCCTAGAACAAGACAAGAACCTCGCCACTAAAGCAAAGACCAGCGCGGGGC
>SPJY01031644.1:1287961-1316008 GCA_005191435.1 Raddia distichophylla
TACCTTATGGTTGCAAACATGTAGGGTGTAAATGGATATTTAAGAAGAAGCTTAGGCCTGATGGTACTATTGAAAAGTATAAGGCTCGGCTTGTGGCCCACCATGTAGGCGGCCGAAGTTAATACCGCCGACATTGACATACTATATCGGCGGTAATACGTAAAGCCGCCGACACAGACTCTATCAGAAACATACATAAAAGGGCGTAGCATAGATTTGTTGAATAAATAAATTTGCTGACTTGGTTATCAGCGTGTGGCGCGGCGCGTGCTCCCTGCAGGTCGTGGGTTCGAGCACCACCGCGCCCCCTGATTTTTTTATTTTGTTTATGTCGGCGGCCCCTTATATGCCGCCGACACAGAATGCATCCTGGCTCCGCCGCTGGTCCCGCATGTCAGCGAGCGCACTTGACTGAAGCGTGGGACCGCTTAAACGTCCTCCTATCCAAGCCGTCATTATTCCGTCGTGGGGGGAGTGAGCAATATCGGCGGTTCTATTGTAGCCGCCGACATATTCTAATTGGTGGCCTCCAAATTTAAATTTTCATTTGGCGGGCTGGGAGGGCTAAGCAGTGTCGGCGGTTAATGTTTAGCCGCCGATAAAGTCTTTCTCTGTGTCGGCGGCTACAGTGGAGCCGCCGATATTGGTTTGTCGGCGGCTGCAGCCGCCGACACTAACTTTTCTGGCCGCCCACATAGAATTCGTTTCCTGTAGTGTTGGTGTACTTCCTTGATTTTTCTCTTGGACAAATCCTCGAGCACTTGGTATGCAACCTCCAAAACCTGCCTTCTTGGGTTGCTGCCCTTGCGTTAACAAGAAACCCGAGGACAGCCTCCTCCTTGCAGCATTGCTGGTTCTCTGGCCTCAAGACGCGCGCATCGTCGAAGAGTCGTCGCTGTCGGCTGAGCATGACCTCGCCTGCACCGTCTCTCAAGTGGTCGTGCCGCTGCTGCTTGCTCTTGGGCGTCGCCCGATTTTCTCCATCTACACAACGCCTTACCGAGCCGGAGACGCGCCGCGGTGGTTGCCGTCGAGCAGAAACACACGATAGCCGAAGCACAAAGGCAACGCCTTGCCGATACGCTGGCCCCTTCGGGGAGCCAGGCTTTTGCCGTCTGGATCTGAAGCACAGCCGTGTTGTGCCACCACAGGTCGCCGTGGAGCTCTCCTCGTGCCTAATGCCAAGCTCGCTGGTGACTGCTCCAAGGCCACCGCAAGCAGTAGCCTTTGCTGGATCTAGGAACAGGAGTGGCACCGCCCATCTCCTCTCTCTCAACCCGTGCACCCTCTCTCTCTAGGATCGCTCTTTCTTGCTGTGAGGTGTTGGGGAACGGAGCAGGGTACTCGATCTGGACGGTCTCTCGATCTCTCACTCAATCTCCCTCTCTCTGATGGCTGAACGCTGTGAGGAAGAAGGAAGACCGGAGTCAGAGGCAGCGCGTTGATTTCCCTCTTGTTTATCTCTAGCCCGATTTCTCTCTCTACAAACTCTCGTGTTGATGCACGTGGGGTGAGAAACAAAACGCAGCAGCTCTCTTTAGCCCATGCGCGTGAACAAAGGAAGAACAGGAGCATGCGTATAAACAGCAGCATGCATCAATCTGATGAATAGCAGAGGCTAGAAAAATTGTTCCTTTTTAGTACAGCGCTGGCTGAGGCTAGAAAAATTGTTCCTTTTTAGAACAGCGCTGGCTTCCTTCTAATATTTCTTCTCTCCCACTAATCTCTCTTAATCGATCTCTACAGCACGGGATCTCCACCTCTCCAATCTCTCTCTAGATCCCTTTCTCTCTCACTTCACGACCTCACTCAAGATCTCATCTTCCCCTCTCTTTCAATCCTCCTCAAATCTCTCCCTTCTCTCTCTTGGCGCTGTACAGCTAACGAGCACAGGGGCATACATAGGTAGAGAGAACAGGACATGGGAACAGGGGCAAGAATCGGTGAACAGGAGATGGATCTGGACGGCTCTCTCTCTCGATTTTTCCTGGCCGTGGCAGAAGAACAACTATTTTTTTGGAGGAATATTTGATTTTATTTCTGAATATTTTTGGCGAACTAACAAACCATGGGGAACCCCTCTCCCCTCTCCCTCATACCTCTCACCTCCACCCCCCCTCTTTATATAGCCTATGCCCTTAGCATATTCCCCCGAATATTCCGGCATCCCGGAAATATCCGGTACCGAGCCACGCAGGGCCCGCACCCGGGTTTTCTTGCAGAGGCTAACCCGCAACCCCCAGGGTTTTAACCACACCGGCTAACCCAGATCCGAACCAGGGTTTTCCACGGGATAACCCACAACCTGATAGGGTTTCTCACACACCAAATAACCCAGAACCGAACAGGGTTTTACCACCGGATAACCCAGAACCGAACCAGAGTTTTACAATGGGATAACCCAGAACCTTCCGCGCAACTTCCACGGTTGCCAGCCCATGCCTGGGCCCATCGGACTTTCCAGCTTTGTCACCATGGTTACAGACGCCATAGCCTCCATCTGCCTCGGATCCCTTGCCATGGCAAAGCTTCTCAAGTACACCAACTCATGTGATCACCAGGTCATCGAACCCGGTCGTCTGCACGCATCCGGACGCACCAGCCTCCAGCTGTCCTCGCAACGCGTCAGCCACGTACCCGTCGATACCTCCATCACATAGATGAAGCTTCCCGAGTACACCACCTCATGTGACAGTCAGGTCACCGAATCCGGTCGCCTGCACGCCCCTCGGATGCACCAGCCTCCAGCTGTCCCCGCGAAGCGTCAGCCACGTACCCACTGGTACCTGCATCACAGAGGTGAACACATGCCAAAACCAAATATCTTACCTCTCCTGCAAGGTTAGCACATCACAAGATCATCGAAAACCAAGCATACAACGATGCACACGTGTCAACATGACACGACCCCAACAACGCGAAAACCCGTCACAACTCGACGTGTCCGGTCGGCATCGGACACCGTCCGCCAGGCACTGAACTCGTGCCCGTTTCACCAAACACAACTCAAAGCACTTCAAAATCACACTAAAATCAAACCTGTCACATATATTCATCACAACACAAGGGGACCCACCACATGGGTCTCAACACTTGTGCCCCACCATCGGCAACACCCGCGTCGACCGCGTCCTCGTGGACAGTGGGAGCTCGGTGGACATCATCACCACACGTGTCCAAGGCCTCATGCAGGCCCCGCGCTCGAAGATCAGGGACATCACTGTCCCCTTCCATGGGATCGTCCCAGGCTCGTCCCTTCGCCCCGTTGGGCAAGTCGTGCTACCCGTGACGTTTGGCTCCTCCGCCAATTAACTTTAGGACGGAGTACATCACCTTTGAGGTGGTGGAAATCGACCTCCCCTACAACGCCATCTTGGGCCACCTCGCGCTTTTCAAGTTCATGGCGGTCTCTCACCATGCCTACCATTGCCTGAAAATGCCGGCGCCAAGGGGAGTCATCATCGTCCGGGGGAACCACAAGACAGCCCTCAATTGCGACGAGATCGCGCTGGCCATGGTAGGCCAGCTTCCAACCCGTGGTCCTAGCGGCAAGGAGCGCTCCACAGCGCGTCCAAAGGTGGCGCTGCAGCCGCAGGAGCCCACCAAAACCATTGTCCTCACGGAAATAGACCCCTCCAAGGTGGTCCACGTGGGGACAACCTCGAGGCCCAATAGGAACTCGAGCTCATTACCTTCCTCCGGGCTAACGCGTTCGCATGGGAACCGTCCGATGTGCCTGGTGTCCCAAGGGAGGTGATCGAGCACAGGCTAGCTGTCCGGCCTGACAAAAAACGGTAAGGCAGTGTTAGAGGCGTGTTCCCGACTGGAAGGCCAAGATCATCCATGACCAGCTTGGCAAGCTGCTTCGAGCGGGCTTCATCCGCGAGGTACAGCATTCCGATTGGCTTGCGAACCCAGTCATGGTACAGAAGAAAGGCAACAAGTGGCGCATGTGTGTCGACCATCGCGACCTTAATTCCGTATGCCCCAAGGATAACTTCCCATTCCACGCATAGATAAGCTAGTCGACGCCACGGCGGACTCAGCCTTGATGAGTTTTCTGGACGATTACTACGGCTACCATCAGATCGCGTTGTCTAAGTTAGACGAACAAAAAACCGCCTTTGTAACGCCTTTCGGCACATTTTGTTACACGACCATGTCTTTTGGTCTCAGAAATTCTGGCGCCACGTTCCAGCGACTCATGCAAAAAACCCTCCCTGATCAAATAGGACGCAACGTCGAAGTCTACGTAGACGACATCGTAGTCAAGAGCAAAGACGCCCGGGACCACGTGTCCGACCTACGGGAAACCTTTGACAGCCTGAGACAGCACCGGGTCAAGTTAAACCCTAAGAAATGCATCTTCGGTGTCAAGTCCGGCATGATCCTTGGCTACGTGATCGGCGGGCCATTGAAAAGATGAGGTCACCGACCTGCGTAAAGGACATCCAGTCTCTTACAAGCAAAATGGTGGCCTTAAGCCGTTTCATCTTCCGCCTTGGAGAGCGAGGTGCGTCTTTCTGCAAGCTTCTCCGCAAGCACGATAGTTTCGAGTGGACTGAGGAGGCCGAGGCCGTGTTTCTACTGCTAAAACAGTACCTTGCTTCGCCAACAGTCCTCACCACTCCCAAGCTCGGGGAAGTCCTCCAGTTGTACCTCTCAGTGACACCAAACGCCGCAAGCGTGGTGCTGGAAGTGGAACGAGAAGGGAAGCAGTAGCCCGTCTACTACGTGAGCGAGGTGCTCACCGGGCCTAAGGAGCGCTACCCCGACCATCAGAAAGTGTGCTATGCCTTACTGATGGCTTCACGCAAGTTGCGTCACTATTTCCAAGCCCACGAGATCATTGTCCTGACTACTTACCCGATCAAGGACATTCTCCGAAACCCGGAGGCCACAGGCCGGGTTGCGAAGTGGGGAGTCGAGTTGGGTGAGTTCGATATCCAGTTCGTATCCCATACCGCGAGCAAGGCCCAGGCCCTGGTTGATTTCGTTGCAGAGTTGACTAGGCCGGATGAACAAGAAAAAGCTGTCCAGGTCAAGAGAGGTTAGAAGGTCGGTGCACCTTGTTCTTTGATGGATAACACCAGTCCAGACGATTAGGATGCGGTCTCGTTCTCATCTCCCCCAACGGACAGCGACTCCAGCACATCATTGAAATACACTTTGCGGCGACCAACAACGCCACGGAGTATGAAGCCCTACTAGCGGGCCTAAGAGCAAGCGTTGCGCTCGACATCAAACGACTTGTTGCGAAAGGGATTCGCAGCTTATCATCCGCCAGTTCAGGGAGGAGTTTCAGGCAACTGACAACTCGATGGCGCGGTACCTGGTGGAAGTGAGGAAACTGGAGAAACGTTTCACGAGTTTCGAAATTAGCTACATTCCCAGGGAAGAGAACGGCGAAGCTGACAAGCTCGCTAAGCTCGGATCCTACAAGAACGGGCCCCGCCGGGGGTGCTAGTGCAGCACCTTTTAAAGCCCTCCATTCACTCCGGAGAGGAGGCCACGGGGACGCCTTCTACCCCCCACTCCGAGACATCCGGTACTGTCTCATACCTCGAGCAAAGCACCTCATGGATGACGTCATTCATCCAGTTCTTGGAGCACAGGACATTGCCCGAGGACGCTGTTGAGCGTTTCCAGCTAAAAAGGCGAGCCTGAGCTTACCGTCTGCACGGGGGCTCGTTGTACCGAAGGGGTGCTAATGGCGTGCTTTGTAAGTGCGTTACCTAAGAAGAAGGTATGTACCTTCTGTCCGACATTCACGAGGACATCTGCGACGCACACGCCTCGCACGGAACCCTTATCGGCAAAGTTTTCCGCATGGGCTACTATTCGCCCTGAAAAAGGATCCTAAGGCCTAGAGGGGGGGTGAATAGGCAATTTTAATTTTCTTTTGATTATTCTCAATTAAGCATCATGTTAAGAGTGACCCGCTGCGAAGCTTGCCAGTATCATGCGCGGATGACACACCAGCCCGCGTTTAGTTAAGCGCTGCGAAGCTTGCCAGTATCATGCGCGGATGACGCACCAGCCCGCGTATGAGCTGCAAACCATTCCACTAGCGTGGGCGTTCGTGGTTTGGGGCATGGACCTTTAAGGACCGTTCCCCAAAGGTCTGGGTCGCAAAACATACTTGTTCGTAGCCATCGACACCTTCACCAAGTGGATTGAGGCCGAGCCGGTCTCGAACATCACTGCAATTGCCGCGGTACGTTTTTTCCGGAGCATCGTTGCAAGATTTGCTGTGCCTAGCAGAATCATGGCTGACAATGGCACCCAATTCACGAGCCGGGAATTCAACGATTACTGCGAGGAAATTGGAATGAAGCTCGCCCTTGCCTCTGTGGCCCATCCACAGAGTAACGGAGCAGCCGAACGAGCTAACGGACAGCTAGTCCTAACGGACAGTTAGTCCAAGGCATCAAAAAGCGAGTCTACGACGCTCTCAAGGCCAAACAGCAAGGTTGGGTCGACGAGCTACCGTCAGTCGTCTGGGAGGTCCGGACAACAGCCAGCCGGGCTACAGGAGAAACTCCTTTCCGACTCGTCTATGGCTCGGAAGCAGTCATCCCAACAGAAATGAGACTAGGATCCGATCGTGTTGACTTCGCCAGCTTCGTGGTCAACGACGAGGAGCGGCAGCTTGACCTCGATCTACTTGAGGCTCGCCGCGAGCAATCCCTGCTCCGGGCTGCGGCATACCAGCAGACCCTACGCCGTTACGCAGAACGAAATGTACACACAAGGACTCTGCAAGTAGGAGACTTGGTTCTGCGGCGCATTCAGAACCTCGCGGGCTCTACCAAGCTTACCCTCAAGTGGGAGGGACCGTTCAAAGTAGTCAGCGCAGCGCGCACGGGCTCAGTACGCCTCGGCGACAAGGACGGGAACGAGCTCCCTAGCTCATGGAGCATCTCTCTTCTACGACGTTTCTACGCTTAATCATGTCGTAAGTCTCCTTTTCTTTTCAATTCAATCTTAAAAAAAAACCTTCTCCCAAGCATGGGCCACGCTGGTTTAAGTCTTGACCATTTCAAACAGCCCGTGGCCAAAGCCTGAAGGCTAAGGATAACGCATTCCGGAGCATTTCCACGACGGGATAAGCCGATCTCTCGCACCCTAGTGAATCTCCACGCAATGTCGAATTCCCGTGGCCCAAAGGTACAGTAAGCCCACGTAAGGTTTGTTTAAATGGCTAACTTAGGCCTCGCAGTGCTCGGGGGCTGAGAGATCCTTTGCGCGCAGATTTTCCCTAAACCCTTCGCTTCGCTAAAGGCCCGCATCGCCGCGTGGCCTAAACGAAGCTCGGGGGCTAGAAGTTCGTAAAGATTTTTCCTAAGTCACTCTAGTTTCTAGACCGCGCCCAAACTCCTAGATCGCAGTTGGACTTGGCCGCGGCCCGGGGGCTGAATGATTAGGCGCACCAAAGGCAACCCTTTCTAAAAGCAATCAGTTTGCTCAGATTTCCTAAGTTCCCCTCAGAACTTCGTTACTGTTCACCTAGTTCCTCTGTTTTTTGCATTACTGGATCGCAAAATTCGCACAGGTGGGAAGAACAAACAAGATGGACTAGGACAAGT
This sequence comes from Raddia distichophylla, assembly GCA_005191435.1. NCBI lineage: Eukaryota > Viridiplantae > Streptophyta > Magnoliopsida > Poales > Poaceae > Raddia > Raddia distichophylla. The sequence continues at coordinate 1,295,551 of SPJY01031644.1, forward strand.
TGCTTAAAAGAAACTGCATTTCATAGTAGAGAATCTTACAGGAGAGAAAGGATTATATGAAGAACAAAAGGAGGCCGGGATCCTAGACTACCATAGAAGAGGGCGCCGCGCCACTACACCTACGGCGGCGCCCAAATCCTACAATCCCTCGCCACGCCTACCAGCGGCGAGGGCGACGGGCCGGCGGAGCCATGGAATCTGCCGACGACGACGACTCCACCAAGCCCGGCGCAGGCGAAGAAGGTCCCGGCGCGCCCGGGTGACGCCTTCGCCGGCCGGGGACAGGATCGCCCATACACACCCATCGGTCTGAGCCAGACAACTCCGCCGTCGCCTCAGGTCCTCCCGCCGCGGGCATCGATGGACCGGGCGCGTCTAAGCGCTGCCTCCTCCGCCACTGATAGTTGGTGGAGCCCATGAGCAGCGGAGGCGGCGCCGCGATGATGGCCTCCGCAATCGCCCCAATCCCCCGCTCTGCCGCTACCCGCGCTGGAACCTCCTCTCGCTCCACCACGGGCTCCGGGGGAGCCTCTTCCTCCGCCGCGACCGGCGACGCGCTCGCTCCACCACAGGCTCCGGGGGAGCCTCTTCCTCCGCCGCGACCAGCGGCGCGACCCCTCCTCCAGCCGCGGCTAACAGCGCGGCATCCTCCTTCACCGCCAATACGGCGGCGTACGCGGCGTCGGCGACAATCTGCGCCGCCACCGCGTTTTCCTCGTCCTCCCCCGCCGCCTGGGCGATCGCCAACGCCTTGGCCATCTCCTCATCAGCGCAAAGTTGAGCATACACCGCCAATGCGGCAGCTTGACCCGCGAAGGAGGGGCCGCAACGGCAGGAGCCACGCCGACAGGGCCTACGACCTTCTCCTCCTCCCCAGCGCCGACAGGCGACGGAGGGAGCGGCGGGCTCGGCTCCGCAAACAAAGCTTCTATGAATGCACGCGCATAGCCGGAGTTGTAGTTGGAAGACATGGTTTTAAGCTATCCTTCCTTTCTCGCCCCCTTTGCTCTGACCCCGCTCGGAACTAGCAATTTTTCAGTTCGCTATCCTAAAACAAGCGCGGGCGAGGCATAAGGATCACGCGGCGCGCTGTGTTTCTTGCTTTATAGGCCGGGCGGCTGCCCAATGTCCTGTCACACTGCAAGTTACCTAAGGCGTCGTCGCGCGCGAAGGGGCAAGCAATTAAAACCCACTACCCGAGTTGAGGAGACGCGAGCGCACGCGCCGTCTCGCAGAATACCAACCGCGCCAATCGCCGCGCGACGCGTGCCTCGGGCCCGCCGTCAGTGGCAGGGGAGAAATCATTACGGGTCAGGGCCTATCGCATAGGTGTGGTCCACTCGCGCAGGCAAGGCACGGCGACGCTCTCATGGCCCGCCACGTGGTTTAGGCCGGGTGCATGAACCGGCGCGGGCGGTTTTCGCCTCCGTATCTGTGCCAAGCCAACCTGTACCTCCCGTCAGCGGGACACTGTGCTGCGCGGCAGAGCTCACAGTACGAACGACTTGACATGATAAATAAAGGAAAAAATGGCTAAGCCTTTCGGCCACCGCGCATTTCGCAACGTTTTTCCGATCGGACGGGCGTTCGAAAGAGAATACATAAGAGTATGTGGCGCAGAGCCCGAGAACGGTGGACCGAGTCAAACTACAGTCCGTGCTGCAGCTTGAGCTTCTCTAGCTCGATTTCTAAGTCTCGGATCCGCGTCTGTGCCTGAAGTAACTTTATGGCTCGCGCGGCCATATCATTCTGTTCTTAGCGCAGCTTGACCCGGGCTTCGGCGAGCTCCGCTCTCTGTTTTCTCAAAGTTTCCGACTCTGCTGCGGATTTCACCCCAGCTTCGCGTGACGCGGCACTATCAGTCCTGAGATTACTGCAAGTTTCTTCAAGCCCGCGAACGACGGAGTTATGCTCGGACTTGGCAGCCGCCAGCTCGTTGACAGCCGCCTCTCTGCGTTTGTACTCCTCATCAAAAAGAACCCGAGCCCTCTCTGCCTCTTCGCGAGCTGCCTGGGCCTGAATCTTCACGGCTTCGTCCACCTCCCGAGCTCGAGCGAGCCTCATCATGACATCCTCTTCCCTCTCCTGCGCTGTCTTTAGCGCGGATGTTAGCTCGGTGATACGCGCCGTAGCACGGGCGTCGACCTCGGCGGTGAGCCCGTCCGCGCGCTTTGCCTGGGCCCGGGCTTGCGCTAGCTCGGCGGAGAGATACTCAATCCTCCCTGCATCGTCATCTGCCTGCCCGCCCATCGCTTCCATCAGTGAGGACGAGCCAGCGATAAGCGTGTAAAGCTGGAACAGCCAGGCCATCACCTTTTCGGTAACAGACTGTCCGGCCGGGCTCTCCAAACCCCAGCGTCTCCCGCTGGTGCTCTGCCCTACCATTGGTAATACTAGGGTCGACCGCGTCCTCGTCGACAGCGGGAGCTCGCTGGACATCATCACAGCGCGCGTCTTAGGCCTCATGCAGGTCCCGCGCTTCAAAATCAAGGACATCACCGTCCCTTTCCATGGGATTGTCCCAGGATCGTCGCTTCGCCCCGTGGGACAGGTCGTGCTACCCGTCACGTTCGGCTCCTCCGCCAACTTCCGGACGGAGTACATCACCTTTGAGGTGGTGGAAACAGAGCTCCCCTACAACGCCATCTTGGGGCGCCCCGCGCTCTCCAAGTTCATGGCGGTCTCCCACCACGCCTATCACTGCCTGAAGATGCCGGCACCCAGGGGAGTCATCACCGTCCGGGGTAACCACAAGACGGCCCTCGATTGCGACGAGACCGCGCTGGCCATGGTAGGACAGCTCCCTACCCGTGGCCCCAGCGGCAAGGAGCGCTCCCCAGCGCGCCCTAAGGTGGCACTGCAGCCGCAGGAGCCCACCAAGACCGTCGTCCTCACGGAGTCAGACCCCTCCAAGGTGGTCCACGTGGGGACAACCCTCGAGCCTCAATAGGAACTCGAGCTCATTACCTTCCTCCGGGCTAACAAGGACGCGCTTGCATGGGAACCGTCCGATATGCCCGGTGTCCCAAGGGAGGTGATCGAGCACAGGCTAGCTGTCCGGCCTGACAAGATCTTTGGTTCGTTTGTATATCCAAGTCATATTGGTATCCTTTAGGCAAGATCTTTGGTTTGTTTGTTGCCTCTTAACTCATAATTCTTTTCTCCTTAATTGGCGACCTTCCTCGTTCCTAGCTCCTTCAATGGCCATCTCTGGTCTCCGATGTTCTCTTCAGCGGTATTCTCGAGCAAATCTTCAAGCAAGAATAGATAAGAGGGAATAGGAAAAAGTAGGTAAGAGGGAATGACAATTGAATAAAACGGGGGTACAGTAGAGGAAAAAGAGAGAGAATTGAAAGAAATCTTGTTTTCCAGAAACGATCTGTACATCGCATGCTGCTTCCTTCTTGCATATGGCTTCTTCTCGATCCAAACCTCCAGCGGAAATAGGTAGGCAATAATTTTGAATAAGGGAAGATTGTAGAGACGAGACAGAGAATAGAAAGAAACTTTCAATCCACCAAAGACTTGTATCCTTGCATGTTGCCTTCTTTTTTTGTCCGTTGCTTCCTTCCCGATGTTTCAGGATAGTTGTCGCTTCCTTCTCAATGTTTCAGGATAGTTGTCGCTTCCTTCTCAATGTTACTTTCTTCTTCATGTTCCAGAATTATTGGAAATGATGAGAGGCTAAGCGACATCCCACTAAATTTAAAAAAATAGTTTTAGAAAATCCGATTTTAACACTCAATACAAAGATCCAAATGATTAAGATCCAACACTCTTAATTATCTTGCACACACCGAGAGTGGTACAAAGATTTATCCAATTAAAACCAAAGCAAACATGGTTTATACGCACGAGCAACAAGTTAGTGATTATATTAGTGCCGTATTATCAGCTATTTTATTCTCCGTACATATGAAGTACTAAAGTTTATTTAGTGAGTCACTAAACTATTTTAAAACAAAGAGAGAAAACTTTTTGTATGAAAACACGGGGAGTGTGTCCTACGGTTTCTTTTCTTTTTCTTTATATACAAATCAAATCTTTTTTTTTCACCTTTTTACAATATTTTTTTTATCCAATTTTTTCTTCTTAACCAAAAGCTCTTTTGTATTTTGTAAATAAAATCTTATGTATTTTCTTTTCTTTAAACACCCTTTTTTTTAAAGGACCCCCTTTTTTTTATATAAATCAAATCTCACTAACTTTTTATAAACACCTTTTTGCAAGAACATTTTCTCTTAGAACCAATTTTCATTTTAGTTTTATGTATAACCAAAATGCACTTTTTTTTTATACTTGAGCTTGGGCTCCCGACAGCTCGGCGGAGAGATGCTCGATCCTCGCCGCGTCATCATCTGCCTGCCGTCAGCGAGGACGAGCCAGCGATAAGCGTGTAAAGCTGGAACAGGGAAAAACTAAGTCAAAACACCAGGAATCCACTGCCCAAGCATAGCTCGCAGAGTTAAGGGTGTTATCTTTTTGGCATAGCGCGCAGAGTCGAGGATGTTACCTTTTTAGTATGGGCGAGCATGTTCCATGTCCTCGCCGCGATGACGCCGCGCATGCTCCCACCAAGCCCGCGGCTGCGAGCCTCCTGTGGTGGCGAGGGCGGACAGCCAACCAGTTCCTCACTACCTTCCTCCAACAGCGCGGGGCATGGCAGCGCTGGCGGCGCGGAACACGGTAGCGCTGGCGGCGCGACTGAACGCAAGGCTGTCGCTCCAACCGCGGCCGCCCTCTGCTCAGCGTCCTCCAGCTTGGCCGCCAGCTCGGCCTCCGCTGCGGTAGCTCGCCTCGCGATCAACACGGCCTCGCCAAGCTGAGCCCGAGTCCTTAACGCGTCCTTTAGCTCTTCCTCCATCCACCTGGCTGCCACAAGCTCGTGTGGGTTGTCCAGCCCGGGGATCGGGTGGAACTTTTGACGTGGCAGGCCCGTTCGACCAGCCTCCGCCGACCTGGCAGCATCCTGTTCCTCCACCCATTATGGGGTGGCGGAAATCCAGCCCGCAGACGCTAGCGGAGCCACGCTGGGCATCACCACACCTGTCCACCCGTCCGGCGTGAGCACACGAACTGGCCAGATCCAGTTTACTAGCAACATTCGTCGGTCAGGCGCCGGAAGTGCCTTCCCGACTGGGGTCTTGAAATAGTCGGCAACTCCCCTGCAGTCGATCGGCCACCATCCGTGCGCCGTGCGCCCTTCCACGCGCAAGGGCGTAATCCACACGGGATCATCGTTGATGACGACTTGCACCATCTCCGCAATCTCCGCGGAAGCGTCCAGCACCGCCGCCGGTAGGCAGTAACTTGATCCTCCGCGGATCAGCTGGCTCTTGCCTTTCGACTTGCACCATCTCCGCAATCTCCGGCGGCCTCTAGCTGCGCTATCTGGAGCGCAGTTCCTCTGGGCCCGGCTGTTTCATCCTTCGTCAGCCCGGTCGCCTCCAACTGCTGCAGCAAGGGCGCTCCTCCTACAGGTTCGATCGGCTCGTCTTCGGCCGCCGCAGCCTCAGCGGAAGGAAGCAACACCTCGGTGACCACCTTGGCGCTACGCACTGCAGCAAAACGCACGACGGTCAGGCACGAGAAGCAGAGTGATAGCATGTAGCCCGGGAAGCTTACGCGCTGGCTCAAGCTCGGTATCTTCGTACACCCCTGGCGTAGGACGCAGAAAGAGCTCTGTTTCCAGCCCACCGGCGCGGCTCGAGGTGAGCAAAGCTGCTCCCTTGCGCCCTGCGGGAACCTTCCACGTAGGTCCTCGCTGTGGGACCATTGCCGGTAGCGGACTCGACACCAGCACAACCTCCTCATCGTCGCTATCTGGAGTTGGCTGGTACGTCCTCCTCTTCTTCGTAGGCGCTGCGCCCTGAGCACGCACGGCGTGGAGACTTAAGGGCCGATGGTGCCTAGCGCCCAACCCGTGTTGGAAAGTAGGAGCTCACCTGAGCTTAAAGGTCGCTGGAACCTAGCGCCTGACCCGAGACAGAGAGTGGAGGCTCACCTGTGCGGGCGCCACACATTTTCCTGCGGGCGCCTCTGCTCTCACGTGTGCTGAGACCGCCGTGGTCGTCCGCGGCGCAGGTTTTCCTTCGCCTGACAGGGTCGGCGCCTCGCCAGGTGTCGCTACGTTCCCGCTGGCGAACGCCCCTCCTTAGGGCCTGAGGCTCAAACAGTCTTTTCGGCTGTCTCCCACGTCCGCTGCGGGAGCGGTCGGCACGACCCGTCAGAGTCTCGTGGGCACGCGCGTGGCGGAAGATTAAACCAAACACCTTACGGGCACTAACCTTAGACAGTCGATCCTTCACGAATCGGATGGGGCGAGGAGTTTTGTCCACAGGCAGCAGCATCCCTGCAATCCGCGCGACCTCGCTGTTCGGGAGACCTGCATGGCACCCCCAATAGTCACTACTCCCCCCAACTCGAAATTAAGCGTAAGGGAGGCAAATCACTCCTACCTTCGTGGAAATCGCGGTCAGGGTCCTCCCAACCATCCATATCACTGGCGCATCGCTCGCGGCGCCCCAGCGGGCTAATCCGATGCCGGACAAAGCCGACGACGACCTCGTAGCCCATCAAACCTTTCCTAATGAGTCCCTTGATCTCGTCTTCCGTGACTTGATCCTCCGGCTGGGGCTCGCTACGCTGAAAAATTGCAGTATCCGGTGCTGCAGCAGAGTATTCCAGGTTCGAACCCCCGCGGTTCAGGTAGAACCACCGTCGGGCCCAACCGTCAACCTTCGTCTTCACCTCATACTCAGGGTATGATTGGCTGCCCCGGGCCCGGCGCGCAGTCAGGTAGAAAACCCCGCCGTTGCCCATTCGTTTACCGACGGGCTTCAATTCGAAGAAGTCCTGGAGAAGGCTCACCGTTGGCCTGACCCACAGTGCGCCTCGCACAGGAACGCGAAGATCGACAGATGAACGTAGGATTGTGGGGACAGGTTCTCCGGCCTCAGCTCAGTGAAGGAGAAGAAGTCGGTAACGAACTAAGATTCCGGCACGCGGAACCCGCAGATAGTCGAACTCTCGAAACATACCAACTCGTCGGGTTCCGGCCTTGGCTCCTGCTCCGCGCCTGGGAGCCTCCACGAGCCCGGCTTCACAAAGCCATCCCTCTCCAGCTTCATCATCCTCTCCCTCGTCAAGGTGCTGTCTTCAATGAGAACCATGGCGGCGGGAAGCGAGAGGTAAGACTGCGAGGAACGAGCTGGGGAGATGAAGAGAGGGGCGAAGGGGATGTTTCCGTGGCAGGAAGTCCCCCCTGAAGCGCTGCCTTATGGGAGAAGACAACAGCCGAGGTGAAGATCGTGGGGATCGAGAAGGTGTAACTGCCTCACCTTTACGTCAAATCGGTTTCAATGCTTGAACTCTGGTTCCCGAGCCAAATCTTCCCGCGCGGCGCCTGGTAGGGATTTCTTTTCTAAACCTCAGACCGGCTCGCTGCACGACCCGCTCGAGGCTCGGGGGCTGGCTGTTGGTGATTAATAAACGGCCCATCCTGAGACGGGCCTTGGGCCGTTTACCGTACGGGCCCATCGCACGAGAATCCGAGAGACTGTTCCTGGCCGTACTGGCGGAAGTGTTTAACCCGCCAGCGACTGCCCCGGGCTTGACCGAGTCAAACCCTGCGGCACCATATGCCTCCGGGCCATCCTTAGCCCGGGGGAAGGTCCCACGGGCAATCCGCTTGCCTACAGGCAAGTGGCGACAAGTACCATGTCCCACCACACTTTATCCGACCTTGACCGGGAACGCACTGTATCTCCCGAGAGACCTATAGCCCGGGAAAGGACACGCGGACAGCCCGTCTTGTCGTTTGCCCTCTTTGGCAGGCAGCAGATGGTTGTTACGCTACGCGACGCCCCCAACGGGTGGCGCAGAGCTGGCTCGGTCCAGTCAAGACTGTATTGAGGATAAAGGGAAAGTGCTTTCTCCCTAAAGAAGTTCTCTCCTCTAAACCGGCACGTTAAGACAAACACGTGTCCAGTACTAACCCGACCAGCTTCTCCCTGCAGGCTCGAGACCCGACAGGACCCTAGAACAAGACAAGAACCTCGCCACTAAAGCAAAGACCAGCGCGGGGCCCGCCGTATCAGCCTCGGGCGGCCCACCGCGCCTATAAAAGGAGGATCCCTGGACATTCGAAGGGACGGCCAACTCAACACTCAAGATCCCTGACCCGAGTTCGCCTGGTCCAAGCACAAGCAACACCGACATCCGAAGCTTCCTTAGCGAGTAGCCTTAGCCTTTAGCCATCACCATTGTAAGCTCGGGATCGGTGCCTCCAAGTCCGATCTCGGCACCTCTGTACTGTTCTCCACCATATAATCAACAAGACTGGAGTAGAGCCGTTACCCGGCAGTGGGGGCTCGAACCAGGGTAAATCGCTTGTGTCTTCACGGTTCGTATTGTTTCTCTCCGTCTTCCTACTGTACGAAGGATCTGTATCCGGATCACCAAATCGCACCAGGCTTAGTCCGAGAAGACCGCGCGGCCTGAGCCCCTGTAGGCTCGGCCGCCGCCCGGGCTACTGAGAAGGGTTGTCATTGGGCCTCACACCAACTACAAACTCGTCTGCCGGTCCGTGGACCCGCTGCTCTTCAGGAGCGCGATTCCCAGACACCGACAGCCGCCCTCGCCTTGTCGGCGCCTCCTACGTCCACGCCTCCCGACCTGGCCACGCCGTCGTCCTGTCCTCGACAACATCATTTTTTATTTAGATATGAGAAACCGCCTCATCTCAATATTTTAAATGGTGATGTTTTATAGTGTGTAGCATCTTTGATTGTAAAGATATAAGACTGCTTACGAAGATTGTGTAAAAATTGCTCTATGTAAAAATTGTATTACGAATCTCGAAATGAATAAATTGTTCTGTGATTTAACTGAATGACTTTTATTTGACAGCATATATATGTCTAGACATGTATGAGCTGTTGCTGTTGCTATGTTTGTTTTCAGGATTGCACAATTGTGCTCTTGTATAACCTAAAGTCTCCAATTTGTATAGCAAAATGTTCTAATTGACAAAATAAACAAATTCAGACCATACAACTCCATTGGCATACAAACATTCAAACATATCACAAGTGGAGCAACCATACAAACATCAAGCATATACAATCCTGATTCAAGTTGTATCTAGGCAAGCACAGCCATCCCAGTCCCTATCATTCATACAAAGATTGTCATAATTTAAATCTTCTGCATTTATGGAAGCTTGATGTGCATATAGTTTCAGGATGTGGCTCAATTCTTGTTGTGCCTTCATATGCTCTTCAATATTTTCTTCTATGCACCCTCCTAAAATTTAGTTCAACTTAGAGGACAGGCGCGGTACTAGCTATCAGAACCAATAATGCTGAAATTGTGACAAATTTGGGAGCAGCGCCCTCACCTTTGAGTGGACGCAGGTACACCGGTCACGGAAGGAGGCGCTGCTTAGGTGGCCGCAGGCGACGCATGCCATGGAGGGCACAAGAGGTAGGGTCGGGGAGGAGTCACTGTGTGGGTGGACACGGGCGGCACCGGAAAGGAGGCGACGCCGGCCATGGTGGGCACAGGAGACGGGGTTGAGTACGGGGAATTGGGGGAGACAAACAGGAGACAGGGTTGAGGATAGCGAGTTGTTGTGCGAGTGGTAGCGAGCTGCAAGCCTGCGGAGTAGAACCGGAGCCGAGATGAGTTGGAGCCGAGTTTGAAGAGGGCATCCGAGCGCCTGCATCGGACGGTACAATAGGGACACACAACTGCGCGTTGGACGGGGCTGTGTCCAACGGGCGTTGGACCTCCCCCGTGTCGGTCATCCTAACAGAGTTCCTTGCAACTTTGAAAATATTTTCTTAAAAATACCTAGGTTTACCTGTCCAACCCATAAAAATTCGACGAACGAATCTAAACCCGAGCGTAAAAAAAACAAAGGTGCTTAGCTGGGTGGCAAGGAAGGTGGATATCAAGGGCAGGTAGGCTCATCCTCACAAATGCAGTGCTCACGTCTACCACCAGCAATCGATAATCTTCTACAGCAGTGTTATTAGGAGAACTGATCAAATTATACAAGTTTTTATTTGACGGGCGATGAATGATGTAGCTGTGGTTCATTGTCTTGACAACTGGAGAAATGTTTGCATGCCTAAAGGACTTTGTGTTCTTGGGATGAACAATTTAAAACTCCTAGGTAAAGCTCTCCAACGCAGATGGTTGGTGATCAATTGGAGAGGTCAGAGCCTGCCATGGAGTGAGATGGACCTTCCGGTCCAAAGCACTTACCGTAATTTTTCAGAGCTTCCACGAGGATCAATCTTGGAGATGGTAAATGAATGTTTTTTTGGCTTGATCACTGGTTAAATGGTAATCAACCAATAAAACCTAGTGACAATTATAACCAATCGCAAAAAATGCTGACAATGGAGGAAGGTCTCCATAATGATAAATGGATGAAGACTTTCGTGGGTATTACATCATTAAGACAATTACTAGAGTTTAATCACCTTTGGCAGGAAATACAAACTATATAGTTTATTGTCTCTCTCCCAAATCAATGATATCATTTCAAAATGGACCATTTCAATAAATTATTGCACCAAGTAGTTTGAAATCATTAAAGATATTCTCGACCTCGTTTATGCCCATGGTACCATCGTATGTACCTTCTACTATCAGCCAAATGAGATAGGGCTTTGAAAGGTCAGAGTAGGTCTCTGTTGGTGATTCATGAGCGGCCCACCCCGAGATGGGCCTTGGGCTGATTCCGTACCGGCCCACCGCTCGTACAAAGAGTCTCAAGGACCACCCTTGGCCGTACCAAAAGAAACATCTAGCCCGCCGAGGCCATCCTTGGGCTTGACCAAGTCAACCGCGCCCCTAGCGGCGTTGCATACCTCCCGGGCTATCCTCAGCCCGAAGGAGGGCCCCGCGGACAGTCCGCCTGTCCCTGAGCAGGTGGCGACAGCTGTCGTGCCCCACCATACTTTTCCCGGCCTTGACCGGGAAGAACTGTACCTCCCCGGGGAATCCGTAGCCCGGGGAGAGGTGCGCGGGCAGCTCGCCTTGTCGTTTGCCCCTTGGGTGGACGGCAACAGCTGCCACGCTACGCGACGCCCCCAACGGGTGGCGCGGGGCTGGCTCGGTCCAGTCAATGTTATATTGGGGATAAAGGAAAAGTGCTTTCTCCCTGTGCAGCCTGCTTCCCCGTATTGGCATTCCATGACGAACACGTGTCCAGTACTGACCAGACCAGCTTCTCTTTGTAGGCCACAGACAGGACGGAGCCCCGGAATGAGACAAGAGCGCCGCCACTAAAGATGGGCAAAGCAGAGATAGGCGCGGGGCCCGTCGTATCAGCTCCGGCCAGCCCGCCACTCCTATAAAAGGAGGAACTTGCCCAACGTGAAGGGGATCTCCTCTCGGCTCCCAACATCCGAAGCTTCCTTAACAGTAGCTGTAGTCCTTAGTCACTTGAGTGTCCGATACTCCCTTGTAAGCCCGGGATCGGCGCCTTCAAGCCCGGTCTCGGCACCATTGTACTGTTTTCCACCATATAATCAACGAAGTCTGGAGTAGAGCTATTACCCAGCAGTGGGGGCTCGAACCAGGGTAAAATTGCTTGTGTCTTCACGGTTTGTATTTCCTTTGTCTCTCTCTTTTTCCCTCTCTCTCTCACCGTATGACGGATCCGTACCCGGATCGCCAAGTTGCACCAGGCGTAGTCCGGGAAGACCGCGCGGCCTGAGCCCCCGTGAGCTCGGCCGTCGCCCCGGGCTGCTGGGAAGGGTTGTCGTTGGGCCTCACTCCAACTACAAATTCGTCTGCCGGTCCGTGGACCCGCTGCCCTCGGAGACGCGTTTCCCAGACACCGACAGTCTCGTATCCTCTTTCTTTCAGGTCGTTTAGCAGTTCCCCAACCAGTCAGGGGCGGACGCAACCGAAAATAATAGGAGGGGCTGAAGTTTGACTCAAGACCTAAGTCTGAAGTTTCCTCCTATCTAGTTAACACAAAAAAATTATAGGTGGGGTCTAAAATGGGGCTCCACTGTCATAGACATTGTAGGTGGGGCTAGAGCCCACCTGACCCGGTGCTAGCTAGGTCCGCCCCTGCAACCAGCTTTCTCCCTGAGAAAGTCTTCCCGAGATTCAGATTAAAAAAAAGGTTTGAGGTTGATCTCTGTGATCAATGATAGTTTGGAACCAGCAAAGAGAGGCTGAAAAGCCGTAGTGCTAACGCACGCCCTGTTATTTTGAAGCAGGCTTCGACAGGGCTTACCAAGCCTTTTTCCTTACTAATTATCCTGATCATGATTATAGAAATGTTTAATCGGCTAAAATGGAAAACAAGTGCAGATTCTTCGATTGGTTCCTTTTACATGGGTGTATTCAAAACGATGGATATGTTGGTGGCAATGAGTTGACATCACACACATCACATTTTGTGCCCTATATGGGATAGAAAGCGAATAGACAAACCATTTGACGTTGTTTTTCTCCTTTGAGCAATGCCTTCGAAATAGAGTTGAGAGACAATGAGACTGCAAAATCCATCTTCTGAGCACACGGTAGCATTTTGGCTTGATCACCAAAGAAGGGATAAGAACCTGCTTGGTATTCTACCATTTTTTCTCTGGCATATTTGGTTAGAACGTAATAGAAGGTCTTTTAGGGTGATTTATGAATTGATTAATGTTGTTTTTCAATAGGGTGCAAGAGTGTATCCAATGTAAATTTGGCCTTTTAACTCTGTTCGGGGCTAGGTGATCCTTGGTCCTGGTTTCCTTTTGTTTTCCTCTATGCTCAGCATTTATGGCTCCTTGCATAGTTCCATGCTTTTTTTTTTGCAATTGAAGCCTCGTTTCAATTTTCATTTTCCATAGAAAACGGAAACAAAATACAACACCGTGTATGAGTTACCATCCATTACAGCCACAACATCCGAAGAATGGGACCACGGCCCCAAGGTTGTCACCGTCGCCTCCGTCTCTAGGCCGCACTGTGACACTTTAAACTCAATGTCACCTTCACCTTCTAGCCACAACGTTGCCACACGAGTATGTTGTCATCGTTTAAGTGCTTCATCACTACCGATCTTGTCATAGGGGGAGAGAAGGAAGCATGTACACGTGGGGAGAGGCGAAAACACAAGGTGCGATCACTGGTGCCACCAAGTCGTGCGGGTGGGGAGGGGGTGTTTGCTGGAGATGGTGGCCCGTTGGGAGGAAGGAGAGCGAGATAGAAAGGAGAAGAGATGGTAACCGGGTGCATTTTTTAATTATATGAAAAATAAAGGATATAAAAGTCTACAATGCAACGTACTTCAGATTTTAGATTGTATAATCATGTGGTGTCAACTTACATGTGACATATCAATTCTATGTTACAAGGGGTTATCGGCTGCTCCCTGGTTGTGCGCCACATCACCCCAAAAAATCCAAAAAAACCTAAAACTTTCAAAAATGTAATCAAAATTTCATGGTAAGGGTCAATAAATGAATTTAGACATTAGAAATGTAAGATTCTACAAAATAAACTAAGAAATAAATAAATATTCAAAAATATAATTATAGTTTAAAAGCACGTAAAACCATAGTTTAATTTTGTTGTTCACAAAAAAAGTCATTTTTTAGAAAATTAAAGTTGACGGATATTTGAATTAAAAAAGAAATCATTCTTTTCTTTCACTCTTAACTTTCGTGACAAACTAAAAAATTTTAATCCATCTTTTTCTCTCACTCTAACTTTTTTGGTCAACTAAAAAATCATGGGAAAAAACTTTGCAAAATGGAACTGTAACATAATGATAATGGCCCATAAAAATATTTTGGCACATCTTTATTTTCTCATGCAAAAAATAACAGAACGCGTCGTAGGCGTGCTGACTTCGCTAGTATAATACTTCCTCCGTATCAAAATATTTGTCACTTTTGACTTTTGAACAAACGTTTGACCATTCGTCTTATTCAAAAAAATTATGTAAATGCCATTTATTTTATTATGACTTGTTTTATCACTAAATATATTTTAAGTATGACTTTTTTTTTACATATTTGTGATAATTTTTTGAATAAGACGAATGGTCAAATGTTTGTTCAAAAGTCAAAAGTGACAAATATTTTGATACGGAGGGAGTAATAACCCGTTTCAACGTAGTTGTACAGCAACAGTGTACCATCCGTGGGAGTGGCGCATCACGGTGACGGGGCTTAATCCTTGCCGCAGGAAAACATGAACGGTTTGGATTAGGCGAACGCCATTCCTAAACGATTTCATTCTCTCGGAGCGCGCGCTAGTTTGGTCCAAAAATTTCCCCGCACCGCGCCGCCCCCCAGCAGCCGCGCACGGCGAATCGGCGATGGAGGCCGCGGCCGCCGACCTCGTCGCCGCCCTCTCATCCCCGTCCTCCCACGCCGGTCTCCGCCGCCGCTTCTCCGCCTACCTCGAGCCATTCTCCCCTCATCTGCCCGCCCCAAACCTTAACCCCTCCAAACCACCGCTGAAGAGGGCGACCAAGCAAAGCAAGCAGCAGCAGCAGCAGCCGCCGTCACCTCCCGACACGGCCGCCGTCCGCCCGCTCGCGAAGCGCTTCCTCCCGTTCCTGTGCCGCGCGCTCCAGCTCCTCCCGCCGCTCCTCCGCCTGAACCCTAGCACACGCGACGCCGGGTGCCCCGACGAGCTGCTCGAGATTTATGGCCTCCTCCTCGACTGCCTCGCGGTCATCTCGGCGTGCCTCGCGGGGAAGCCCTACTTCCTGCTGCTCCAACGCGGCCGCTTCGTGTGCTGCCTCGAGTCCTGCGGCCACTACGCTCGCGCAGATGTAGTCCACTGGACCCATACATCTTTGTATGCTCCTTTTTAGTTCACTTGCCATTGGTTGATGACAGACAGGTTATCTTCACTTTGTTTACATGGAAGGTCAACTAGGATGGAGAAATTATGCCACACAAATCAGCCAGAGAAGGTCTTCAGAGTTTGCGCTACCCAATCTAACAAAGATTAATTACAGAGGCTATCCTTCATTTTGTTATTCAAATTTTGAGCTTGAATGTTACCTGTTGTTATTAGTGAATGTTGTTATCGGTAAATGTATATTAAATGTATATTTATGCACTATATCCATTGTGTTGTTTGCTTACATTTGTTGTTACTAAATGTATGTTTGTTCACTTATGTATAGGTGATTTTAAGACATGGATGGTTCATGCGGATGCCTAAAGAGCTCATTCATGATAAATTGATAGTTATGCTGTCATAGGATTGTAAAATAGATATTTTATCAATTAATGTGTAATAGTCTATTAATTACATTGCCATACCACTAACCAAGTGATAACAAAACGCCGCGCTTGGGGCTCTATGTACTGATATACGGGGAAACTGCTGCTAGCACTTTGTTATTATAGAGTAATATGCAATCTGAAACGGTATTTGTATAGATTTTGGGTCATGTATTCATCTTTCGTATGGGAGGTTACTTTTTTAGCTTCAGCCTAAGCAACTTTAGTGTCATTAAGTTTTTTGTTGGTGCTTTTCTTGAAGCATGTTTTTTATGGCGGCACACACACATATATATTCTCTAAATGTCTCTATGATACCATCAAGCCTGCTGCCTGCCATCTTTTCATGTTTATGATCTTTATTTGAATGTATTAATAATGAGAGATTCTCATATTCATATTCAGATTGCAAATGACGGCCTTGCTCAAAAGAACATATTAATGGTCATCAGATTGTGCACCACGCGCCATGGGCGCGTTTGCTTGCTAGTAGAAAAGAAACGACGGTGAAACGGAACGGGCACGTGGAACCCCGGAAGTCTCCGTGCGGGGCCCAGCTCGCGTCGTTCTCCGGCCTTCGCCGTCGCCGTCGACGCCGCCGGTCGCCGCTAGCTCCGTCCGGCGCACGTGTCACGGCGGATCCACGTGTTAGCTTTGCTTCGAGCTCACTCGACTTACATACCCATACCCAGTAGCCACCAAGAGTAGGAGCCGGGAATATTTGCTGAGGTGGCGTTGATTATCCAATCAGAGCTTGAAGTGAACACCATCTCGAAATGACAGGGATGCCCCTAGCCACTTGTCTCGTTGCCATTTTTGTCCCCGCCAGGATGAAGTAGTGAAGTATGACTGTACGAGGCAAGGTGTGGTCCAAAGAAGTTAAGGCACTTTTTTATTCTGTTTTAGTTTAGTTTTTATTGTACTTTGAGAGGTACGAATAGACTAAACAAATTATTAAAAAATTAAGAACATGGAAAAAGTTGTACAAAATTTTTAAAGTATTTAAAAAATATTACTATAAATGGTCTGTATAAAAGTAATAAAAATTTTAAACCGAACAAAACTATTCTAAAATCAAAGAGGGTCAAGGTCTTAGAACAGTTGCAATGTAAGATTTCTAAACGTTATTTCTATGGGTGCCATGTTATTTAGAAACTACAGAAGAAACGGTGACTACATTACATTGTATCTTAACATTGTTTCCATCATCAATATTTTCTCCTTTCTTCAAAGCCACATTCTCTCTGCGCATTAATTATAAAGATTTGGGACAAGCGTAGAAATGGTTTTTTAAAGAAGAAACGATCTCCAGCTCTCTCTGCTTAATTCTATATCATGCATGTTTCTATTTTACTTGGCATAGTAAGAAACAAGTGAAGAAACTGTATTGCAAATGCCCTAACGGGGAACTGAGCATGCGTACCAGGCTCTGCATCAATGCGGGCCGGCATTTACGCGTATATGGGCGGGAGCAGGGCCGGTTCTGGCATTTTGGGGGCCTGTGGCGAAAACTTATATGAAGACCCCATCCACCTCCTCATATATATATATATATATCGTAATAACTTCGTATAGCATACATTATACGAAGTTATACGATATATAGTCTTTTAAACACATCATTGAAGAAATTAATATTCGATACACAAAAATTACTTCCATAGAATACTTTAAAGTTTATGAAATGACAAATGTAAATTGTAATCATAAACACTTACTTGGCACTTGACATTATCTTAAAAAATTTCTTCTAACAGTTTGTGATACAAAGTCATCGATTATTCTATTGATATCAATCTCGTCTAATAACTTCTCCTTGATGCATAAAGTCGTCAAATCATTTAACCTTTCTTGCGTCATTGTTGATCTCAAATAGTTCTTCAACAATTTCAATTTTGAAAAGCTTTTTTTCAGGCAATGCAACAGTCACAGGCACAGTAAATAAAATTCGATAAGCAAGTCTTTATCAATAGTTTTTTCTTTATGCAGTCTAGTTCTCAATTCATTCCACTTGTTCATGTTGCTAATATGCTCAACACTACTATCATGTTCTCTAAGCTTCTCACTAGTATGCCTCCAATTTCTATATCCATCATTTGCTAATGAATTCGGACTCTTGTTAGTGCTGGACTTAAAAATCTTACAGTAGAAGCAAAACTAAACTCAACTTTACGCTGAAAAGAACGAGGCCCTTGTTAATTCTGCTACACGTCAGCTTTCCATTTTACGTGGCATATGAAAAAACACCGGTAAAAATCTCATTGTAAGTGTTCTAAGAGTTATATTGACTAGAGTGTTCACAAAAACTATGAAAACATACTTATTTTTTTTTGTGGTTTTTATGGTAGCGCTGTCCTGGTGGTTTCGTCGGTCCCAGCCAACGCGTTTATATAACTAGACAGGTTGGCGCGCCTGTGGCGCGCCGAGCGAGCCGTCGGGCGTGCGTAACGGGAAAAAGCGAGGCGGGAGAGCGCGCGGCGGAGAAAAAGCGAAGGAAAAAGAAGCGCATCCGGGATTCGATCCGCGCGCTCCCATGTGAAATACGAACCAGCTCGCCAACCCAGCAAAGCTTCCGAGGTGCTTATATTTGTGCGAAAAAATCGTTTTATACTAAAAAATGAATGGACGGCCGGATCTATCAGATGCGCGTGATTGGACGGCCGCGAACGAAGGGAGCGACATGGCCAGCGCGGGGGCAAAAAAAACGCCACGTGGCGAGGTGAAGGAGCCGTAGCCCGTGCTTGTACTATTAATAGGTTTTTTTTTAAAAGAACTAATTTTGTGGTTCCAACCGATGGAATTAGTTTAAAAAATATTATTTTATTAATTAGTTTTCACCTGACGAGGCCGATGAAATTGTTGGTGCAGAAATTTTGAAAAGGTGTGGCTGGGGCTGGGATGGTGATTGGTGAACGTCAGTTCTCTTGGAGCCGATGAAATTATTTCTTTACTTTCGTTTGCATCTGTGGGCCGACGAATTTAGAGTGTTCTTTTTCCATTGTTTTTTGGGTTGACGAAATTGTATTCGACCTGGACGAAATTGGTTCGTTTTCTTGTAGGGAGTGAACTGTATATATACAATCAAAGATCTAACTGTTAATCATTTTCCCGCGAGTCCCTGGCCCTTCCAACATACTTCTCAGTTCTCACTGGTATTTTCTATTAGTATCCATGCATGTTTAGTCTTTTCGAAATCATCGGGGGTGTCATAATTTCTTCCGGAGAAGTTCAGACCACGAGGCACAGATCAATCATGTTGCTGACGGAGATGTTCTGCCATATTTTGGTCGGAAAATTAAAAGTCATGGAGGTGTACTGCAGAGGATAGAATTGTTAGCTTGTCTTGCACAGATGGGTATAAGCACCATGAAGAGGAGCTAGCATCGGCGCCGCTCTAAATGACTATATGCATGGTCTTTCCCCTTGGACACAAGGAAGGAATATACTCTACTTGCTTAATTAGCAATCCTACATATATAATGTATCGCGAGTTCTTTTCTGAACATCCGATCCGAGTTCGTTTGCTGGATCACTAGCTAATCCAGAGTTTAGTTTGTTTCATCATCAAGAAATTCTTTTAGCTGTAAAATATTATGGGAGGCGGTTTTTAAAAACGGGATCCGATTTTTCCGGCATTAAATCGGTGAGAGAAAACTGGCTCAGCAGTCTGGTCTGTGCAGTAGGCTGGTTTGGTCTAACCGGCTAGCCCCAAACCGACCCATTGTAGCTCTACATATAGAGGGAGATTAGGATCTCTCTCTCTCTCTCTCTACACACACACACACACGCACACACACACGGAGGCCCTAATCTACACCTGGGTGTAGATTAAGCTAATCTACACCCGAGCCTAGCGAACCGCGCGAGCCAGCCTAACCCGGAAGTAAACGGTCGCATTTTTGAAAGTAATTGGAAGTAACCGAAGTGAACATGTTTCAGCACGGAAAGTAATTCGCTAGGAGGCAAGATCCTAGAATTGTGGAGGCATTAACTGCACTAAAATCATGGGTTGCATGTTGGTTTATTTGAATTTTGAGTTGCTTCTTTTCAAACGGATTACTTATCATTACTTACATTTCTCGAGCCAAAAAATAAGAAAGTAATCCGAATTTTCGACCAGTTACTTCTCATTACTTTCAATTATGCATACATACAAAAGTGAAAAAGCAGTCAAAACCTAATTACTATGCATTACTTAGTCGTAATGCAAAGTAAATATACATTTTCATAGCGGGTTTTCAAGTAATCGGGTGGATTTGCTAAGCAATCCCTAAGCAATCCCTAAGTAATCACAGCCGGATGTGGAGGAGATGGGTGCGCCGCTGGGCGGCGCCGCCGTGCGTGAGGAGGATGGTCGGAGATGCCGTCGCCTGTCACGCCGTCGCGTCACCATGGCCGTCAGATGCACCGTCGCCGCCACTGGATCTAGCCGTCGTGGGCGTGGAGAGTGAAGGTGCTCCGGCCGCCGAGCGTGGGTGATGGTGGCACTCCGGCCGCCGGCGATGTTGGGGGAGAGGAGGCCGCCGCCTAGCCGTCGTGTTGAGCGTGAGGAAGGAACGGCCGCCACTGGACCTAGCCGTCGTGGGCGTCGTCGGGCACGAGGAGGACAGCGGCGCTGGGTGCTGTCGCCGGACGCGGCCTCGGCGCGCCGCCGATGCAGGTCGCCGACTCGCCGTGGGGGAGCGCTGCGCCGGCGTCGATGGCAGGTCGCCGCGCCGCCACCTCCACATCTCCCGCGCCGGTGCCGCACCTTGCGCCGCCGCCGCGCCCCTCGCCGGCGCCGGGACATGCGCCGCCGCCGCGCCCCACGAAGCTGCCGCCGCCGCCGCCGTCGCTAGGGCGCCGCCTCCTCCGCCGCCGGGGTGCCGCCGTCGATGCCGTGATGCCGGCCCGGCCGCCGGGACGCTGCCATCTCCCCGTCGCGTGGGCACCACAACCGCCCCCGATCTGGATCGGGAATAATGAGGAGAGGAGAGAGAAAGTGAGGGTTAGGAAATGGGGGTGGGTTTCAAATACGTGGATCCGAAATTCCTGGAAAAATTAATTACAAAAAAAAATGGTTCGCTGGCTAGGGAGAGAGACTGCGGTGGAAACCTGGTTTGGTCTAACCCACTTGCAGCCAAACCGACCCTGTGTAGCTCTACATCTAGGGGTAGATTAGGATCTCTCTCTCTCTCTCTCTCTCTCTCTCT
>SPJY01031644.1:1316195-1492378 GCA_005191435.1 Raddia distichophylla
ATATATATATATATATATATATATATCTTTGTACTTTCTAAAATCTTGGTTACTTGGTGGTACTTACTCTTGTTGTAGTCGCTATTCTGCTAAGCATCAACCAGAAGCTTCGCTTGCTAAACCGGAATATACTAGAAATATCCGCTATTGTTTTAGTATTTTAATTTTGTAGTGGCCTATTCACCCCTTCTAGGTGACATCCCGATCATACTTGCACTTTCAATGCTTGATAACATACATGGATTTTTAGTTAATTCATGTATGGTGTATGGTCGATGAAATGTCCAACTCAACTTACTCAACCTCTTCTCTTTATAACGAAACACATGCCACAACTTTTTTTGCCTAGCCTAATGTTAGTTATGACTATGAACCAAATATTTCCTAATTTTAGACAAGTTAGTCATGCCACAAGTGTAGCAAGTAGCTAAGGTAAGGTTAGGCAATGTCAGTCACGAACCAAACATGCCCTATATCTATGTGTGTTAATTGAACTTTATGTTAGGACTATGGACTATGAATATTAATTCGACTATCGCTATGTGTTGTATTATGTGTGCTAATGGACTATTTGTGTTTCAATTCTTAGGTAATTTGCGGGTAAGCACGTGTAAATGGGAGAAGGACCAATAATTTTTTTTGTCTCACGCGGTGTCGAAATATGTTTTAACTTCACATTATTTTTGTCTCACGTGGTTCCAAACAAATGTTTCAACTTCACACTTGTCTGACATATTTTCGGCTAATTAATCTTTTAGTGGTACCATCCACAGCGAGGCGCCTGTGGCTCAAGATGCCGGTCGAGTTTCTCGGAGGGTTCATAGGAGTTGGGTGTGCGTGCGTTCATAGGGATGAGTGTACGCGTGTGTTTATAAGTGTTGTGTCTATTGTGTTTTGCAAAAATAAAAGTTGCGCCGAGCCGATATTTCCAAATTCATCGGACGCACGGGCGCTAGTCACGTCCTTATTTTTTTCCTTGTCGCATTTTCTCAACCCAATGTTAATATTTTTTGGGAAAAGTTACGTGACGGGATCCCATCACAAGCTATTCCAATGGGATAGGTTTGTGCGAGCGACACGTGGTTGGGGGACATGCTTTCTCGATGCGCCAAGCGATGACCCGATCCTCTCACCCATCCCGTAGGCCCGCACTCTTCTCTTCCCGCCTCTCTCTCCCACCTACATATTCAGATCTAGATCGAGTGCCCCTCGTCCTCCCCTATCCATGGAAAGGCATCATCTCCTCCTCCTCCACCTTCTCCTCCTCCCCCGTCCATCTTATGGAGCTCCTCCTCCTCCTCTTCCTCCCCCATCCATGGCCTGGAGCGAGGAGGGCCGGTCTCACTGGCTGGAAGGAAGACGGCGCCGAGAAGGAGAACAGCGCCCCGAGGCCGCCATTGCTCACCGACGAGGAGTGGGTGTTCGTGCTCAAGGACGTCACCCACGTCGACGACAGGCCTCACCAAGACGCTAGCTTCGAGCTCTTCCTCCACGTCTACGTCGAGATGTAGCTGTGCCTCAAGGGTGTTGGGGGCAGCCGGGAAGAAGCACGACGGTGGTATCGCGGGCTCATTCTCCTCATCGGTTGTCACCACCATGCTGCTCCACACCATCAATGCGCCGGTCATCGCCGGCTTGGCCGTTGGCGTTTCCTCCTCTCCTTCTTCCTTTGTAGCCTTCCCCCTCTTCTTCTTCCTTTTTGTGCGTGTTTTGCGCGCGCGTGTGTTTTGTGCGGTTTGCGTGTGTTTTGTGTGTTTTTGCGTGCGGTCGTGTGGGTTTTGTGCTGTTTTACGTGTGTTTTGTGATTTTTACCTGTGTTTTGTGCTCTCTCGTTAACTCTCTCTCTCTCTCGGTTCTCTCTCTCTTCTGCTTCAGTTCCGCGAGAGAGAGAGAGGAGGCTGGCCATGGCTGGTGCTTTCTTGACGATTAGATCTTTTTTCATATGTGTTTTTTGTGTATTTTGCATGTATTTTGTGTGTGTTTTTATCCGTGTTTTGTGTGTTTTATCTGTATTTTGTGTTTTTCCTTGTGTTTCGCGTTTTTGTGTATGTTTCGTGTGTGTTTTGTGCATTTTTGTGCGTGTGTATTTTGTGATTTTGTGTTTTGGCAACGAATAACCCATTGGCGCCGCCGTACTAGTCGCCGGCTCCGTCCTACAGAAGAGGAAAGGAGGAGGAAAAGAGATATAAATGTAAAATGTTATTTGGAAATAAAATTCGTTTTTCCGATATTATTTTAAAAAATGGAGATGAATTGAATGTCATTTAATTGTTTTTGGCAAAGGGGCTGTTTGGTTGATAGCCGTCAGTTGCCATGCCAATATTTGGCTTGCCCTGGTAATTTGGAAAGTGTTTGGTTCAGAACCATTCATTGGTTTGCCAAAGCAAAATCCAGCCGTGCCAAAATTTTTCCACGCTGAGCGAGCCAATGGCGCGGGCGGCTGATTCGGCCGCCCGCGCCTTCGTGCCAATGCCCACCGACCAGCCACACGCAGCCACGCAGCAGGAGCAACGACTAGTTATCAACCGAGCAGTTCATTTTGATTTATTTTGTTTTCTTATTTTTGTATAAATTTTAAACAGTGTCCAAATTTCATGAAACAAATTTTATAATTCATATAAAATCATGATTAACCCATTTTTATAATTTTTATTTTAAAATTTTTTTATAATTTAAAATTTTTTAAAATAATTTTTATATTTCAAACGGTGTCCAAATTACATGAAACAAATTTCATAGTTAATATAAAATCATCACCAACCCGTTTTTATAATTTTTAATAATTTTTTATTTCAAACGGTGCATAAATTGCATGAACCAAATTTTATATTTCATATATAATCACAATCGACCCATTTTCGATATTTAAATAATACTAATTGACACATTTCATTGGCAACAAACCAAACAATTACCAATTTTCTTAGCAGATTTGGCATGTTTTGTTGGTTACAATCCAAACTACCAAAATTTATCAACAAATTGATCATGCCCTGGAATGGCATAACCAATTAATTGGCATGGCCATTCAAGGCCACGAACCAAACATGCCCAAAGAATTCAGTGTCAGCCAATTTTCCCCATGACCCCAACCCCACGACCACGGAAGCGGCCAAACTGCACGTTTCTGGACCACCAGCACAAGTGCCCGTGGTTTCTGAAACACCAGCGCGAGTGGTCTGCCAAATCATCCGCTCCTCCCATGAGGAAGTGCATACTTGAGAAAAGCTGCCTTGTCTGTGCACACTGCAAGGCTCCTCTCCGACCTCCCCTTTTCAGGGTGAGCTCAGCTCTGATGCACTTTGATTTGGTTCTGGTGTCTGTTGTTGACTTCATGCTAGCCTACCCTTGTTGCCGCAGCATTGCTCTCGTGATCTTGTCGTTTGTGGCGACTGCTACGGTGGTAAGGTTGGCGGCGGGCGAAGGCGGAGGCACTGCGCGGTTTAGATCTGGCCTATGCGCTAGGTCTGAGGACGTAGCGCATGGGCCATTTATTTTTCTAAAAAATTACGAGTGTCGGCGGCAAGGCTAGGCCGCCGTCACTGCTACATAAAACCCCGGCTCACAACTGTGATAGGCCCACAAGATAGTGGCACACAGTTATGTGGGTGGGTACTATGTGCCCGCCCACATAGACCACCTATGTCGGCGGCATAATCTTAGCCGACCACATAGACCACCTATGTCGACGGCACAACCTTAGCCGACCACATAGACCCCATAGACTCCACGCACCCGCCGCTTTCAGGCCCGCCCTCGGCTTGATCCGAAGAATTGCTTTGTGCAAAGTTAGAGTTTAGAGCATGCCCAACACAAAACAAATCAATCCACGAGGTTTTCCCACCCTTCCGTACACTTTCAGCATAAGTTCATTCCTAACCCGAACAAGTCCGTTACGAAACTGATACAATCTCAGCGCTACAAAGGGACTGTGTGCCGAAAGTGCATCACAGGGCGTGACAACCATATGGAATGACTTGTTATGGATTGTGCATGCCCTAAATCCTTACGTTGTACAAAACAATGCCTCGGATCGAGCGGAGGGATGGTCGGAATGGAAAGAGGAATGGGTCTATGTGGTCGGCATAAATTGTGGCAGCCGACACAGACTACGTAACCGGTACTTTCCTCAGAGAGGCCCTCAAGTTAGTTGCTTTAAGTAGTGTCGGCGGTTTCCAGCAGACCGCCTAAATAGATAATCTTTGTCGGCGGTTTTTTCACTGGCTGACCACATAGCTCCTGGCTGCCCTACCCGTGAGTTCTCCCTTGTTGGCTCCACATGGTAGAGACACCGAATTTTCTACTAAACTTAACTACAATTATTCGGGACGTTAAGTTACCGTCAATGCGAGATACAATGTGGTCGGCCTTTATAGGGCCGACGACATAGACCTCTTTTGCGGGCTCGGAAATTCAAATTTGCGGACGCGCACAGTATTGATTGGGCGTATTGTCGGCAGTTTTATTTAGCCCGAAGACATAGCCAGTCGTGATGTTCCTTTGTGGACGGGTTTATTGTTTACCGCCGCTGTCGTCGGGATTTCGGCCGCCGACACTGAATTTCCGGCCGCCGACACTGATTTCGTTTCCTGTAGTGGTTGCTTTGGTTTTAGAAGGGGTTCGTGTCACGAACCGCTTCTAAAAGCCCTGTCTAGCCTCGTGGCTATTGAACCGCTTCCAAAGTCCTCTATTCTATCCTGCCATTATATTGAACCGTTTGTGGTGTTTCTTTTTCTAATAGTGAATGTTCGCCCTAAAATTACTTCACGAGGTACGTAACACACCTTTTTATCCATTGGAACCTATTTATGATTGGAACGCATTTTTCTAAGAATGACAAAAAGGAAGCCCCATTCTACACGTCCCATACCAAGTTCTGCACTGATATTCCCAGTCGTTGCATGGAAACCGGGAAAAGCACGGCATTTTTTAGTGAGAAAAAACACTACACCTGAGGCGACTTCTCCAAATTAATTAGAGCATGTACAATGCTCCAACTCAGCAATCTATAGGCTGTCTCTAAAACCTGCAATGTCATATTTTTGGTGATGTGGATGAGAGAGAAATAGGAGAGAGAGGAGAGCCGGTGCTCTACCAAGCTGTTGTAAATCGGTCATCGCATAAACATAAACACAATCACAATAGACAGGAGGCACAGATCTAGAGAGACAAAAGCCAGGCACAATGATCTTTATTGATATCTCTCTCTTTGTTACAAAGGGTTCATATTTATAGCCTAGCCTAAATTCGGTTTCGCCCATAATACCCCTAGGGTTTGATGTGGTCTTCCGGCCCATAAACCTCCTAGGGTTATTACACTCCCCTTGGGCTAAACCGCGATATGACAATGCCTCATCAAAAACTCCATCCAAAAACCCAATGGAAAAAAAAGATTGGAGAAAAGAGTACAATGCACACGCATGCTGTATTGCAATACTGCCTCGTTAAAAACCTTGCTATGAGAAAACCCAATGGGAAAAACTCATATAAGGGGAAAAGAGTACAATATAAAACCTTCAGGGTCTAATCGTCAGGATCAATACGGTCTACTGGACCTTTGCGTTTTAAATCTTCTGGATCTATTTTGTGGTGGTAAAATAATTTAATTCATCGTCATGTCAACCAACTAGGTTAGACAAAGTGAAACCTCCAGGGTTTTATATGAACCGAATCAATATTTAGCTTACGCTCCCCCTCAAGACGATATCCCAGATGCCTTCCGACGTTCGATGTCTTCCAGACATCCATTACAAAATGCTTCTGGAAAGTGTGAACATAATAATTTGGAAACAATATAGCTTACTCATCAAGTACCACTATCCACTTCTGCAATACAAGCAATATTATCCTAATGGATAAACATGGGGTATGAATGGTATTCGTGCCACATAACTTCCGGATGTGGTCACCATCCTTTCCAACCAAACATACACGTGAGGCTTCATATAAAACATTAATCTCAAACACAATGTGAGATTTAGCGATATGCGGATTACACATGAATCCCGCATCCATATAACCCAACATGGTCCTCGGTTAACAGGCAACCCGAGGCCCTGCATATCAAGCAGGTCCCTAAAGACAATTTAGTGTCGGTCCAAACTTCTGTTTGCTGCCGCAAGTGCTTACAGAGGCAAAGAACTTCTGGTCCCAAAACCTCATATTGTCTTAGGTCTAAATAAGTATGTTCCACCTCAGGGGATCATACTAACATGTGGGTAAAGTTGATTGCAATATCATATATCTTCTAGATATAACCTATCAGACCAGCTGGGTCTAAATATTGCAATTATTCTCAAGTGGCTCAACACAATCAAATAGCCTATTCAGCATGTCTTACACATATGATTGTACCACTATAACCAGTTTTACCTTGACATTTAGGGGATCAATCAATTTGCCTTTATCACCAATTTACATTACACCTTCAGAGTAATAAAGAATACCACCACTCTCCCAACTACTGGTAGGAGATGCACAAAACTAGTGTTCATGTGGCGAACTTCCAGTATCGGGTATCAATGGGCCATCGTCCACTATCGGTACCATTGGTGTAGAACAAATATCGACCGGTAATTAATCTTCCTTCAGGGAAGTGCTTATGTTTCTTCAGAAACTCATTTTTCTTTAAGAAAGAAATCTTACTTCTGGAAGAGATTATTAGGTATGAGATTTATTTAATGTGTCGTAATTTTGTTATCTCCTATCACAAGGAATAATGAGTCCTACTGGGATCTCAACAAGAATTTTCATAATCCATAAATTGCATATTTATTTATATCATCTGCCAGAGTTACTATTTAGCGAAACTTTTTAATACACATGGGAGAGTGGAGTCACATCACGGACCTTTGAACCAGGGTTTTCACCACCTCATTATTTCCACCACCTCATTATTTATAATGACCCAAAGTTAGAGCTACTGGCTCTCAAACTTCGATTAACCTCACGGTTCATCCTCAGTTGCTTGTCATATAACCCGATACAGGCGCAACAGGCGCCATGCCATGGACTTAGCTCAGGATCCGTATCATATAGCAACTTCAGAGGAATAAAATGTGTCGACAATTTTCTCTCCATGCCTTATAAATGAGCACTTTCAAATATTAACTAGAATTTCGATATTTCCCAAAACGACAATTCTTGGTCGTCCCGCTTTCCCAACATTATAACATGCGCGCATTAACTTGCTAGGTATCCATCTTCAGGATGATCCTCTCCAGAAGGCTCGTTACCTTTTATGGTAATTTCTCTTTAGGAGAATTTCAGAAGTGATGAGCAATTTGTTTGATAAGTGTTATTGAATCTAAGACCCGCAGGCGTCCCCGCAGACTTTAGACCAAAACTCAACATGTCAATTTTCGCAAAGGTGAATATACTATTCAACCCGGGGTATACCACTCTTAGCGACTCATTTACCACAGGTAAATGATTTCTAACTCCTTTAAATATCTAACAGTCTCCTCGCTTCTAGCGTACATGAGCACTCCTCGCTACTGGCATACAGGAGTATTAACCATTGCGTGAATCTTAAAATCAAGATCTCGTAGGCATTTAACACGAAATATGGACATTTCTCTCCCCCTATATGTGTATTTCTCTCCCTCTAATGCCGAGATCTGATTTTTACTACAGCATACTTACACAATTCCCTTTCATGAGCACAAGATTAATGGAACTACAGGTCCAAATTCCCCAACGACATGTGGGAGCTCATAAGTGTATGCTTGGTGGTGATAGTATTTGAAAAATATCTTGATTCCACGCATTACCATTGGGGTTAACAATATATGCAGTGAGCTTAGACTTATATTTATTTGCCACGCGCTTGCTCTGGGCTATCATCTGTCCGCGCTGGGTGGCATGCCCGTGCTACGTTGCCGCACGCCCTACTGGGGCGGCGCACCCGTGCGGGGCCACTGATCATCCAACAAAATGTGGGTTGCAAAGTCTAGCTTCTTTACTATTGCCCAATTACTCATACCATATATCTAATTAAACATCAGGTTTAATATAAATGCGACAATATCAATTATTTGCATGGAAACTTTACTGTTCTTCGGGAACACAATAAATACTATATGTACGCCAAATAATAGTCACCTTCATGTGACAATAACATTACGGAGGTGTGATTATATTCTAAAGACGCATGGCTTCAGGTATTTTTTAGCAACTTAAGGCGCTAGTAACAATATTTGGGATTATTCTGCTTCAGGCAAACTAATGTGACTTCCAGTCATAATGTTCAGGCAAACCAATGTGACTTCCAGTCATAACGCAATTGCAAAACTAATATGACTACTGGTCATAATTTGCATGCTCACGTCGGATCGCTCACGTCCGTCGGAGCCAAGATGTCCCAAATTTAATGTAATTTACAATCACCACTTAATACCCCTAGGGTTCGCACTTCTGGTGCATAATCTTGCCTTTACATACACAAGGCCCAATTCTCTCCCCCTTTTCACGTCAACCGAAAATATATGAGTGATAGCATGTGCAACATGCATGTGCTTAAATCACTTTATAACTATATTGCTACAGGAGTATAAATTTTGTTGTCGTGAAATCAATAAATATTTTGTAACTTCAGGTTACACTTTCAGGCACCTTAAACAATCGGTTGGTAACACCACATCGGAGGAGACCGTAGACTGCTGGTGCAGGCTATGATAATTCTTTGGGGATAGACATATAGGCAGAAAATTTTCTCTAGTGCAAATAAGTAAAAACATTTGTTTTCAGAACATATTTCCATAATTCATGTCTACAGAACATATTTTCACAATTCATGTCTTCAGGACCTCTATGCACCAATATTATAGCATAAGGGAAATAATCATCTAATGCGAAACAATCAAGCAAAAGATGTAAACTACTCAACGTGAGCAAACCAAGACTCTACAGGAGTCATTTAATTTTTTCATGAATTTCCAAGCAATGTTCAGAGTTTCTAATAATTTAGGGACTGCAGGTCAATAAATTATACTCCAAACATACAGTGCTAGGAAAAATAAGCCATAAAGAACATAATGGTGCCCACAAAGTTTCTAGCATTTTCATTAATTTCTGCTAATTATTTCTGGTCCACTGGCCATATTATAATTATGACAATGCAGAAAACAATGGCAACTCTTTTACTAGAAAATAAACCCATTAATATGCAGCTTCCAAAGGTGGGCTAAGTCTAAGATTTTACATAATTTGAAAGCTCAAATACTAGAATCCAAATCTGAAAGAGAGGATTTCGATGATTACCTGAAATTGTAAGTACTATAAGGGGAATATGCAACGAGAACCACTCGTGCAAATATTATGTCCTTCGGGGACTGAAGCACAGTTTCAAGGCATCATCTTAGGATAAATCACCGGGTCCATCCCAAATAGTGCTGATTAGGGCAGCGACGCCTACAGGGCGGCAGAGCCGAACCCGACAGTGGCGTGACCGCGTCTACTGGACGACTTGCACCAAGGTAGGCATCACGACGCGGGGTAACGGCGGAGCCGTGCGGCACGGGGCCGGCAGTGGCACATCCACGCGACGGGCGCGACTATCGTAGCGACAGAGGGCGCAGAGGACGACGGCGACCGAGCCTTCGGGGCGCGACCGTGGTCCGGTACACAACGACAGCGGAGCGACGCAGTACAGGCGCAACAGCGACTGTAGGCGTGGCATGACATGGCGCGGGAACGGAAAAGCCTTCGAGGCGGCGATCCACGACCCGGTGGCACGGTGAGGTGGCCGGCACGGCGCAGGGCCGGCACGGAGGTGCGGCGAAACGGGGCGACGCCTTCGGGACGCGGCGCGTGCAACGGGGCCGGGGCGTGGTGCCAGCGCGGTGCCGTCAGGGCACGGCCGCATACGGCGCGGGACGTGGCCGGCGCACAGCGGCGCAGGTGAAAATTAACCAATTTGCAATATTAAATAAGACAACAGGTCTAAACAGGATAAATTGCAAAAGACGAAATAATTCACAATTAATTTGCATATTTAAAAGACTACAGGCTTTAATTACAGATTAATGCAAAAATAGTGAATTAATATTTAATTAACAGGGTAATTAAATAAGGGTAAGACTTGGGGACGTCCGATCGATCGGACGCCGTCCCCGTGGGCCATGGTTCGGCCCAGTCAGCCCACGTTGCTGCTAAAACAACAACGACCACTACTGAAACGATGGGACCGAAGTATTGAAACAATGGAAATGAACCACTGAAACAACGAAAGTAAGCAGTGAAACAACAAAAAAAAACACTGAAATAACAAAAAATGGTTTTCGATGAAACTACGAAAACCGACCGCTGTAACAAGAAGCGGCCAGCAGAACACAAACACCATCTACTGAAACAATAACGAGCAAAAGCATTGAAACAATAAGAAGCAATCGTCGAAACAACAAAACAACAGCTACTGAAACAACGAAAATTAACTATTGAAACGATGAAAACAGCTACTGAAACAACAAAAAATAACTGCTGAAACAATGAGAAATGAGTAATGAAAATGACTACCGAAACAATGATATGCATACGGAAACAATTTACTCGACCTCATGAAACAATGAGAATTGCATAATGAAACAATTATAAATGCCTAATGAAACAGTGAACAATAACCATCGAAACAATGAATTTGACATATTGAAACAATGAGCTTGACCTACTGAAACAATAAGAAATGCTGCTGAAACAATGAAGAGAAAACATTGATGAAACGTCGTAACTGAAACAACGAGCACACAACTACCCCGAAACAATGAAGGAGCAACAATTGAAACAATAAGAAGTGACTACTGAAACAACGAGCAAACAACTACAAAAATAATGAAGGCCAGCATTGAAACAACGAACCGCCAACAGTGAAACAATGAAGTGTGACCGCTGCAACAACAAAACGCAAAAAAAAAAACACGAAAAAGCACCGTTTTCAATATGTTTCTAAGTGTCCTTGAAGAGGAAATGTTGTCTGGATCCAGATCCAACAAAGATTATCATAGGGAAAGGGGCCGGGGAGGGGTGAGAGAGAGAGAGAGAGAGAGAGAGGTGGAGGAGGAAGACTTCTCGGAGGTGGCCAGCGCGAGTCGGCAACGGCGGCGATGAGGACGTCGTCACTCGTCACCGAGCTCCTCACCGTGCACATCACGTACCTGGATCCTTCCCGGGGGAGGACGTCATGTACCTGGACGAGCGCATGGCCGTGGTGTGAGAGGCGCGACAGGGATGCTGTCCCGTCGTAGTCTCCGGCAACGTCGCGACGGAGCTAGTCCGCGTCGCGGCGGTGAAGATGGTCGCCTACATCCTGGTGCATGTGTCTAAGGGAGAGAGATGGATGGATGAGCGGCTGTGAGCGTCGGGAGCGAGTGGATAAGGAAGCGGTGTCCTCGGTCACGAGCGCCTCGCGCTTGGAGCCTGGGATGGAAAGTGCTGGGCTGCGCTGGGCCGTGGAGCGTCCGTCGCGTCGGACGTCCGGTGGGAAGCATTACCGATTAAATAAATAAGTATTAAATCAACAGGATTTAATTCACAGGGAAAAATAAAACGAAATCTGCGGGATTTCGAAAAATTAGGTCCAAAAGGACCCAGTTTGCCTTCTTTTTATTCATTTTATTTTTTTGGCCCACCCAATGTTTTCGGCCCATATAGGGCCGGCCCAACCGGCCAGCCACACTCCCTTGGGGTGGCTAGGGTTTCCCCTAGCCACACATCCAGGTGGCGGTGGCGGTGGCGGCGGCGGCATGCATCGCGGCGGCGCCCGGCGGCGAAGGGCGGTGCGGCGCGGTGGCCGTGGCCGGCACGGGCGGCGCGGAGGCGCGACCAGGCGGCGGGGCGCAGCCAGGCTTGGCCAGGCGCAGCGGCGGGGCGCGGCCAGCACAGATGGCGTGGCACGGGGAAGGGCAGCGCGCGTCCGGCGCGGCCTTCGGGGCGGCGGCGGAGTGCGCGCGGCGACGCGGCCGGCGCGGGTCGGCGGCGGTGTGCGGCTCGGCCGGCGCGGCGGCGCGGCCTTCGGCAGAGAGAGGGAACCCATAAAGCTCACAGTGCGCATCAAATGCCGCTCTCCTCTCGAGCTTCTGCCATGGCTTTTCATGATCCCTGAGCTAAAAGATGGCGACGCCTTTGCATCTTTGCTCACATAATCCATGGGCGCCGGCCGGAAGGTAGGTGGCTGTACGTACGTGAAGCACGAGAAAGCTTCGTGGAGCTTCGCCATGGAGGCGTCCTACATATTGGCGCTGCCCGTTTGCCATTCCACGGCAGTTTGGAGGAGGGCACACGCGAGCGAGCGAGAGGAGTCGGCGTAGGCGCCGGAGGCCTCTTCTTGCGTGCGTGCGCGGAGGCGATGATCGCGGAGAGCGCGGTGGCGCTGGTGTCGCAGCTGGCCCCGCTGCTCGTCGTCGTGGCCGTCGGCGCGGTGATCGCGTCGGCGGCGGCGGCCGGGCGCGAGGCCGGGGCGGCGCGGACGTCGGCGCGGCGCGCGGGCGCGCAGGACAGCGCGGTGGCGGCGCGACGGCGCGTGTGCAGGGCGGCGTCTACTGGACGCGGCTGCGGTGCGCGGTGACGCCCAAACTAGCTGCTGGCTATCAAGCAATCTAAGAGCATGTACAATGGTTGAGACAGCTGTTGTCTCTAAGCTGTCTCTAACCATTGCCATGTCATCTAGAAACACTACTAGAGACTACTCATACAATGGACAGTCTCTAAGCTATCTACATAGTTATTTAATGTTTATATGAAAATTAAAACAATGTAGTGATCAAATGTGCACCCTAACTTTGTAGCCTACAGTTCGTATTTTTTCGTCGTAATGTTGAAAAATAATAAAATAAAATATTATAACTATTTAAGAAAATAAAATATCATAACTATTTGAGATGGCAAGTTAAAAAATCAAGAAAAGGGAAACGGGCGTGGTTTGCACAGAGAACGGGAGGAGATGAGATCGGGATTTTCTTCGGGCCAGAGGAAAAGCAAAGGCGCTGCACATCAGATTTCGGATGGCCCACGCTGGAGTCGATGCTCGTCTCTAGCCCGTCGCTACGCCGTCTCTACGTCGTCTCCAAGCCTTGGCTTTGCTGCAAGCGTCGTCCCTTCAGGTAGAGTCGACTCTTCTCTCTCTCCTCCTTCTCTCTCTTCCATCTCAGCAAAGATATGACATGGCACATACTAGAAACGGCTTAGAGACTGCTGAGTTGTACCATTGTACATGCTCTAATAGTAACTAAAGACTAATAGATTGAAACAAGAACAATGATCTACTAGATCGACAAAGCGAAAAACAGTAGATCGAAATAATAGATTTGTTGCAGGTAGCGACATACCGGTGATCACAAACCTGAGAGCGATTCGTGCTGATAACGTGTTGTAAATCGGTCATCGCATACACATAAACACAATCACAATAGACAGAAGGCATAGATCTAGAGAGACAAAAGTCAGGCATAATGATCTTTATTGAGATATCTCTCTTGTGTACAAGGTGTTCATATATATAGCCTAGCCTAAATTCGGTTTTGTCCATAATACCCCTAGGGTTTAACGTGGGCTTCCGGCCCATAAATCCTCTAGGGTTATAACATGCCACTCGTTCCGAGTGGCTTCGCTAAAATTTCACTCGTCTCAATGACATGTAGGATCATATATGTCTAGACTAGTCGGTTAGAGTGGCATTTTACCGAAGCCACTTGTTCAGAGTGGCAAATAACCAAATCCCTCGGCCTAGAACTAGTTAAAGTTATCAAATGTTTTTATCTGAAAAATTGTGATCCCTCGAGGAGGCTTTGAAGAGTTCAAAAGGTTAGGGAAATAATATTTTTAGTAACTATAAGAAAAACTATTTACAACCACACAAAAATGACTACAAAGCATCACATCGTTTAGCTCGTATAAAAATAGCAAATTGTAATTTAATTTAATTTGCTGAAAAAGGCCATATACATGGTTATCAAAAAACTCGTGAGCTTCTCAAACTTAGCTCGTTTCAGGTTTAATTCAAGCTCGGCTCGAGCTTCTAACGAGCTAAGCTCGAGCTACGCCTTAAACTCACGAGCCTAGACAAGCCGAGCTCGAGCTTGTTGAAAACCTTAATATTCTAGATAAAATCTTATTTTATTGAGTCTACTCGAACTCGAGCTTCATTTGAGCCTACTCGAGCTTCATGAAATCCATTCAAGTTTTTTCTTAACCAAATCATATTTTACGAAGTATATTTGAAACTAAAATCGAGCTTTGTTCGAGCATGCACAAGTTATACGTTTTTATTGAATTTATTGCTTACCATGCTTCAATGAGTTGAGCTCAAGCCTATTCGAGCTTTGTTTTGAGATGAGGTCAAGCCTGTTTCTATGCTTGAGTGTTGATCCAAGCTTGTCTCCTGCTCGGCTTGAGCCGAATCAAGCTTGAGCCTGGCAAGGTGAGCTTGTTCAAGCTCGGCTCGCTTACAACTAGACTTGATCGATCATCTGTCGGATTTGGGCGGGTTTGGGTCAGGTTTCTAAAACCCGACCAAAAATTAGCTGGCCTGAACCCGACCGACCCAACCCGGTGCACCGGGTCACAAAATCCGAGCCCAAACCCGACCTGAAACCCAAAAACCCGAACCCGCATGGCTGATTTTGCATTTTTGTTTGCCCCCGAATCCGATCCGACCCGATGCACTGTTCAGGTCGGGTCAGGCTATCCATGAGCAGGTCTACTTACGACCCTTCTTGTAAAAACGATTGACATGATTGCGTTGTGAATGCCCTTCTCCATCAACTCCACTATAAAAAATAGGACCAACAATTGACTCTAACCTAAAAAATAGATACAATCAAAATTAAAGTCGACAACTTTAACGAGGTCATGGAAGCTTTTCGAAAAAGACTGGAGAGGTTGCCAACAAATATCACTCACAAGGATAGGCAAGATGGCATGAGACATTCCAAAAGAAAAGAAAAATATGAGCAAAAAAAAATTAATACTGTTCCAACGTACAAAGACTTTGAGTAATGGCACCATAAAAGATTTATTCTCTCTCGCATGAAAGAACCACATCGACGAGAAAATTTGAAAGGCTACGAATGATGCGGGTTACAAATTTGATTAAAAAATCCTATCAATTCACCGCAACCAAATATAACAACAAACAAGGAAAAGAGCTTCGCGAAGAATAACCGGCCTTAGCTTCACGGCTAGCTCTATCGTAACAAGGTAGTTCTTTGATACTACCTTAATCAAAGCTTAAAAAACCTAGCACATATTTTGCAGCCAAATATCGAATGAAAATGTACACCAATATGTTCTTTTTACCTGATCCGAACCAGGCCCGGTCCTGGGTTTTTTGGGGCTCGGGGCGAAATTATAAATAGAGGCCCTAACGAAAGCACAAAAAAAAAATTGCACTACCAGACGTCCAAATTTGAACTACCAGACGCCCAGAGCAGGTGATCGCCGGTCATAGGATACTTTCCTAAATTAATAAATGAGAAATACTCCTACATATTAAAACTAATAATTAGGAAAAAATAAATAAATCATAGATACTTTCCAAAATAAACGAGGAAAAATTCAAATTTTCACATCACATAGCAACATGAGAGATCGATATGAATTCAATCAGAAATACAAATAACATAATGAATGGAAGCTACTCGGTGCAAGACATGATAATTTCACAGGGCATTCAGCGCGAATTACCAATACCATAAATAGAGGAAAAACAAAAAGAAAAACAACGATGATCAAACCGACCTGTAGAGTGTAGATCAAGTGATCAACGATGACCTTGTCAATTGCGCTGCGTCCTTGCCGAGGTCGAGGTGGCGGCCGTAAATATGAGATGCCGCAGGTGTGAGATGTGAGACACCGATCGATCGATTATGGAAGCGCGTCGCCGCCGCCACCGCCGCCATGATTCTCGTGACGATTGAATTTGAGTATATTGACGAGACGAGTTGAATGAACGAACCGTCGGTAGTCGGCCTAGCATGCGTGCGTACATGTAGCGCGTTGGGCCTTCGGTCTGGCGAGCTGCAGCCTCTTGCGGCTTGCCTCATCACGTGGGTTTTTCCTGGCGCCTCGCTTGCTAATCGCTGTCGGGGCCCTGCGATTTGGGGGGCCCGGGGCGGCTGCACCGCTCGCCCTCCCTCAGGGCTGGCCCTGATCCGAACGACTGAAAGCTTCTCGAGGTAGTATCGAGGATCGGATCCATTCGTTTTATTTGATTTTTAAAGCGTACCTTTAAAACAACATAAAAACCGACTCAAAAAACTTAAATCATATGTGTTTTCATAACGTAGATAAGTCGTTAAACTGTTAAGTCGTTATTCGTTAAGCTGTTAATT
Source organism: Raddia distichophylla (assembly GCA_005191435.1). Lineage (NCBI taxonomy): Eukaryota > Viridiplantae > Streptophyta > Magnoliopsida > Poales > Poaceae > Raddia > Raddia distichophylla. The sequence continues at coordinate 1,332,518 of SPJY01031644.1, forward strand.
AGCTAAAAAACCACAATATTTTCCAGCACTGAATTGAACAAGGCAGCACCCATTTCAAACGGACGCGTCAACTCCTTCGTCCTTCCCAGTAGGTGTGCTCTTTGTTATCACATTAAAATTTGCTTTTAGATGATAACAACAATCTTAATAGCGTGACAACTAATAAGCCTGCATAAACCAAACACCCGTAAAAAAAAAAAATTGCGGCGCACCGTGTTTGCTTCACCCATTTCAAACGGACGCGTCAACTCCTTCGTCCTTCCCAGTAGGTGTGCTCTTTGTTATCACATTAAAATTTGCTTTTAGATGATAACAACAATCTTAATAGCGTGACAACTAATAAGCCTGCATAAACCAAACACCCGTAAAAAAAAAAAATTGCGGCGCACCGTGTTTGCTTCACCCATTTCAAACGGACGCGTCAACTCCTTCGTCCTTCCCAGTAGGTGTGCTCTTTGTTATCACATTAAAATTTGCTTTTAGATGATAACAACAATCTTAATAGCGTGACAACTAATAAGCCTGCATAAACCAAACACCCGTAAAAAAAAAAAATTGCGGCGCACCGTGTTTGCTTCACCCATTTCAAACGGACGCGTCAACTCCTTCGTCCTTCCCAGTAGGTGTGCTCTTTGTTATCACATTAAAATTTGCTTTTAGATGATAACAACAATCTTAATAGCGTGACAACTAATAAGCCTGCATAAACCAAACACCCGTAAAAAAAAAAAATTGCGGCGCACCGTGTTTGCTTCACCCATTTCAAACGGACGCGTCAACTCCTTCGTCCTTCCCAGTAGGTGTGCTCTTTGTTATCACATTAAAATTTGCTTTTAGATGATAACAACAATCTTAATAGCGTGACAACTAATAAGCCTGCATAAACCAAACACCCGTAAAAAAAAAAAATTGCGGCGCACCGTGTTTGCTTCACCCATTTCAAACGGACGCGTCAACTCCTTCGTCCTTCCCAGTAGGTGTGCTCTTTGTTATCACATTAAAATTTGCTTTTAGATGATAACAACAATCTTAATAGCGTGACAACTAATAAGCCTGCATAAACCAAACACCCGTAAAAAAAAAAAATTGCGGCGCACCGTGTTTGCTTCACCCATTTCAAACGGACGCGTCAACTCCTTCGTCCTTCCCAGTAGGTGTGCTCTTTGTTATCACATTAAAATTTGCTTTTAGATGATAACAACAATCTTAATAGCGTGACAACTAATAAGCCTGCATAAACCAAACACCCGTAAAAAAAAAAAATTGCGGCGCACCGTGTTTGCTTCACCCATTTCAAACGGACGCGTCAACTCCTTCGTCCTTCCCAGTAGGTGTGCTCTTTGTTATCACATTAAAATTTGCTTTTAGATGATAACAACAATCTTAATAGCGTGACAACTAATAAGCCTGCATAAACCAAACACCCGTAAAAAAAAAAAATTGCGGCGCACCGTGTTTGCTTCACCCATTTCAAACGGACGCGTCAACTCCTTCGTCCTTCCCAGTAGGTGTGCTCTTTGTTATCACATTAAAATTTGCTTTTAGATGATAACAACAATCTTAATAGCGTGACAACTAATAAGCCTGCATAAACCAAACACCCGTAAAAAAAAAAAATTGCGGCGCACCGTGTTTGCTTCACCCATTTCAAACGGACGCGTCAACTCCTTCGTCCTTCCCAGTAGGTGTGCTCTTTGTTATCACATTAAAATTTGCTTTTAGATGATAACAACAATCTTAATAGCGTGACAATAACTGCAACATGGAGTATCTCACATTTGCACTTCCGGCCTTCCGCCATATCCCATGGCTGAACTATTTGGTTTGGGGTGGGTTGGATTAAAAATATTGAATTATGATTATGGATATAGGCTGGGCATGGGTTGGGTTTTTCCCCATTAGCAGGCCTATGTACGGGGGCGTGGAGTAGCATGGCGAGTGGCGGCGAGGTGGTGCTACATCACGATGAGTCGATGAGTGACATGGTACACCCTACAGCACAATGACGGTACGGGAGTAACCTGCAAATTCAAGCTCACTCTCCCTCACCTCATGGGTAAACCCACAGTCGACCGGTACCCACAGGTGATGGGCTTGGGTGAAGAAAGCTATATGTTGCGGTTAATGGGTATTTTTCGTGGTGAAGAATTGATTGATGGTCACGGATCGATATGGATAGGCAAAACCCAGATCTGCCATGGTTGCCATCTCTAAGGCTCATGCAGGATTTGAGGCAAAAATGCAGGGGACAGTCGTGAGATTCACGCTTGAACCGGGCTGCCCAAGGACATCGGCGCTACAGTTGATGGGACAGATGGGCTAGATTAGCGACGGTGAAGAGTACCTTAGCTATGGGTGATTTCGCCAACGTGGAGAGGTTTAAGTAGATTAGTGGTGCCTCTTGTGAAACACGCGAAAGCTATCTTAATTATAGGTAATAAGTTGATTAGTGGTAGGCGTGATTCGTGTCAGTGGCGTGTGCTTCGTGCATGGGATCGTTGTTGTGTAGTATGGCCCGTGTTGAGACCTCCATGTGTATAGTGTGGATATTTTCACTCGAGCGTTAAGAGATTGTTGCCATGCTTAAGTATCCGTGGCGGATACAAAATTTTATAAATGTGTTCTCAAGACATGTCACGACAGTTGTCTATCGCTTGTTACTCCTCTCTTGTGACCATAGATGCGTAAATGTCGTGTTGATTTTGCATTAGGCATTTTAAAGAGCAAATAAGAAGTGTCTCCCTGTTTAAAGTACAACAAACTAGAAAAGAGAAGTAAAAAAGAAAAGGAAGATAAAACATAACTATTTAAAATTAACACATAAACCACCTCGCTAAAACATGTTTTGAGGTTCGCATAATAACACAGGGAAACTTCGCCTCACCTATTCCCCTAGCTGTGCGCCACCCTTGATCCTTGCACAGCACTGCCTCGCCGCAAAAAGACGCCATGATTTCGTCGGAGGACGTTGCCGCCTACGTTGTAGCACCGCCAAGCTGGATCATCGTCAACCCCTAGTTGGCTGCCCAAGGTAATCTCTGTGTGGCCTTGTCACGGAGAGGAAGCGGGAGAATGTAGCGGAGAGAAGAGAAGAAAGTGGAAGAAACCTAAGGTTTGGTAACTAGCTTGTGGGTAACGAAATTGATCTACTTTCTCTCTGATTTACCCATTTATAACATGTTTAGGTTGTGATTTGGGGGATTAGGAACCCCATTGTTGAATTGCAAAGATAGCTGATGGAGTTACCTATGCAGCAGTTTGCAAGTTAAATTCAAGATATTTATGTCGAGAATTTGAGCACAACATTATAGAAAGAATCGTAGGCTATGTTTCTAGTTTTTCATAGAGTTCTAGAATAAATTGGGTAAAGAGTTTAGGAGCGTGTTGATGTCATGTTTTGGCTGCAGTGGGAATTCCTATTGAAACAAATCATCACTAGCGGTGGTGGGCTAAGCTGAAGCGCACACGGTGGTGGGCCAAGCGAAGCATTCAATGGAGTCAGGCGCTCGATCCCCACCAATTCTGTTATTTTATACATCCCTTAAGGTAGTCGGGCATAGATAAAGGTCAAAATGCATGAACCAAGTATATTGATAACATGGTATTGCATTATATAATATCCCATTATACTTAGCTAATGTTACGGTCTTGTTCTCCTCAGCTTATCTTATCTGATTTATTTATTTATTTGACTTGTCTACTGATTTTACTTATCTCCTCAAGGCAGCCTCAAGAGTCTGATCCACTTCGATCAACTTATATTTTTCAGCTTTTAGACAAGTCTTTATGATAAAAAAATGGATTCAAAAAATAAATTCTTTTTAACTTAAGTGAAGATAAGTAAATAGATAAATAAGTCAGATAAGCCGTAAAGAACCGGGCCGCCATCATCGGATAGAAGAAGGTATACACATTTCCAAATATAATCATAAAGAGAGAGGACGATTTAAGCCTGTGTCTGTGTGTTCTTCCATGTTTGTCCTACATGAGCATCGATCGTCACCTACGACTAACATATCTCACGACTCACGAGTCCCGAGTCACGATCAAATGTACAACGATACCCACGTGATGTGATTTGTAAAGTGACACCAAGTAATTAACCCATTTCGACTAAAAAAAGAGTAATTAACCCATTCGTTCGTAATCAGGTCAGTTTGTTTTCACAATTAATTGATCTGTCTCCGTATATGCGACGTAAATTCCAGATCTAATCCGTATATGCGACGAAAATTCCAGATCTAATCGTTAAGATAAGAAAAAAATAGCGAGGTAAAAAGAAAAACGAAAACACTATAGGCCGGTAGTCCGGCGCGCCGGACAGCCGCACGCGCGAAACGCTCATGCAGCGCGCTGCACGCGAACGCAGCAGCAAGTGCAGGCACTGTAGCATGCAGGTGGGTCCCACGACCTTTTTTTCTTTCGGCAACCATAATTTTTGACTGGATGCTTCAATTCACAAACCGTTTGCACCAACGTGTTCCTCGTATTTTTACGAACAAAACAAGATATATATTGCCATATAACTCTTCAAACTTATCTGGTGAAACTTGGGATTCGCCTATTGAAACTTGGGTTTCGTCTAGTAAAACTTAGGTTTCATACTCGTAAAACTTTGCCGAACTGTCAAGTTTCATCAGGTTTCATCCAAGTTTTTTTAAGTTTCATCAGATCAATTCAAGTTTCATCAAGTTTCGACAGGTTTCATCCAAGTTTCATCAGGTTACATCGAAGTTTCATCCAAGTTTCATCAGGTTTCATTAGCACACGGCCAAGTTTCATCAACACACGACCAAGTTTCGCTAGTATAGATGTAAGTTTCATAAGTGTCTTCTCCTAGTTTCACATAAAAAAAATTGAAAAAGTGAAAAAAAATTCAAAAATTCAAAAAGTATTGAAAATGGGTTGCTCTCGATTTTAGAAGAATTATGAAATTTATTTCACGTATTTTGAACACTGTTTGAATTTTGTACAAAAATCAGAAGTTTAATCGGAAGTTTAATCAATCGACGACTAGCAACTCCGCATACAGCCGGGGCATCGCCCGCATGTGCGCTGCGTCGGATGCTCCTTGTAGCCGATGATCCGACGGCCACGAGTGGTCCGGCGCGCCGGCGTCCTTTGATGCTTCACAAAAATGCATGCGACAGTTTGAGGTATCGGCGCTTTATCAAAGAATTCAAAATCTTTGCTCATATGTTTCCAGCATTTTTGTGATCATTAGATCGCGTCTCAAAATCCATGCATTGTCATTCTCTCCTCTCATCTGATTTTGTAAAAAAAAAAGATAAACTTTCATTCATTTAAATTCTTGAAGCAAATCTATCTTCCCGCCTTTTCTCTATCTCTTCTATGTACCGAGCCGCCTCATTCAACCCGACCACCCTGCCACCACCACCTCATAGAGGATGTAGAAACTATATGACTGAAGGAAGGAAGATGGGGAAACTTTATGGAAGATTTTTTTAAAAAAAAATCGAATAAAAGAGGAAAGGCATCGGATCTTGAAGTATGGCTGGATGGGTTGTACGTGTCTCGACTCTCAAAAACGAATATGTAATCGGGAAAACTGCACCATGGTTTATTTAAAGTGGATTTTCCACAGTGGTACCTGCGAACTACCATTCCACATTTTTAAATTTTAATGCTAGAAAAAAGATGAATTTCTCCATTTCATAACGTTTGTCCGCTCCGCATACAAAAAACATACATGCTAGTCATTTTTAATAGAATTGCATCGTTTTTTCACCCGTTAGACAGATCTAGTATTGATCTATCTAATAAGAACAAGAACGAAACAATTGTATAAAATAATAACTAGTATCCATGTAGATAAACATTATGAAACGGCGGTAATACTGCAACTTACACACGATACCTATCCCGATTTATTTAATGTGTATTTGCTAGCTACGCTCGATCGCCCGAAAAGCTTCGCGAACAGTGGCAGCGCATGATCGATTCATCGAGGCGGCTGTTTGAACTTTGAACTACTTGCAACATGTTGCGAAGCCGGCAATGCACACCGAACGCCCAAAGCGAAACAAACTTCTGTTGCGCCTTTCGCAGCATGCACGGGCACGTACGTACAAAGGAATCCGTTATATGTAGCTCAGTACATACGTATGTAGCCGGATGAGAAGTACTCTCTCTGTTTTTTTTTTTGACGCCTTTAACTTTTAAACGCATCTTTGACCATTTGTCTTATTTAAAAATTATTGCAAACATGAAAAAAATATAAGCCATGCTTAAAATACCTTTAATACTAAAAAATCACGACAAAATAAATAATATTTACATAAATTTTTTGGATAAGACGAATTGTCAAAAATGTGTCCAAAAGTTAAAAGCGTCAAACAAAAAAACGGAGGGAGTAATATCATCGGAGACCCAAGAACCATGGCAAAAGATACAGTTTTTTATATAATATAATGGGTAGTTTTTTTTATATAATATAATGGGTAGTATATCTTCTGGCATTTATAACGCAAAATAACTTACAAATTAATAGAACAGTTAAAATGAACGCTTCCCCCTCCCTATATTGTAACACGTGTCGTCGAAGTGTCTCAGACAGTGCGAGGTGTCCCCCCAGGATGGAGAGATCACTAGGAGTAATAGGGTTTTGGAACTGGAGACGCAAATGGTAGGTTAGGAATTGAAAAATGCTCTGCCCCTAATGAATGGGTGCTCTTATATTTATAGGGATAATGGTGGTTAGGGTTTACAGTGCTGATACAAGAGGACCATTTTACCCCCAGATCTAGACCGTCGATTACTAAATCAACAGCCTTTTCCCCCACCTAATCCCTTTTTGCATATGAAAAACCTAAAATACCCCTGTTATTCTAAGGCCCTTGTAGAATTATTGAGCCAGGCTACCGTGGGCCCATCTCCCAGTAACTGTGCTAACGGCCCATAAATCTCTGGATCCCTGTCACAGTCCAGTAGCCTTTAGGTATCTTTGGGCAGCTTTATCATCGCTCAAGCAGAATCTTCGGAGAACCATTCCTCGTTGTCCCTTGGCTTCTACACATCTTAGCTCCCGAAGATACTCACAATCTTCGGGTTCCCCGGACTTGGCGACCACCATCTTCGGGATTTTTGCCATAATCTTCGGGTAAAAGGGGAAGCCCCTCCTACAACAACATGAGTCGAGATTACGTAGAATTCTAAGAACAATCGTAGTATTGAATCTCCTTGTGCCCTCCAACTAGTTGGCAATACAAACAACCTCCTCAACCCTATCATCTGATAAGCCTGACCCTCTCAAAATGCAAATTCTTTGTCTACAAGCAGGATTTTGACAGCCGACGCTCTTCTTCACCAACAACTGCTAAACTGCTATTCTACCCCCTATGCTACTGCAACCTTGAGTCCACAACGCACTTATTCCTAAAGCGCTAATTCAACATATACGTTTGGCGGGGCATTACATCTTGGACAAACATCGACATTCTTAACCTCGCCAATCAGGCCAATCTCTCGTTCTTCTCTAGCTGGTGGTTGGACGACATCCTACATCTCTTAAGTTCAAGTCTCTTTGGATGCGTCAACTTCATTATCCTAAGCCGTTACTTAGAACCACCGGCTCAAAAGAAACTCTAGTATTTTCCACCGGTTCAAACGCTCTTCCATGATCCAACTATACTCTATTAATTAAAGACGACTCACATGATAATCTTGAGTGTGTAAATTAGTGGTCCGTAGCCCTTTTTCTCGTTGGCCTCTGTGGCTCGGGGTTGCAAATTGCTAAGTGTAGGACCACCTTACTTTTGAATAGAAGATAGGTCTCGTGTCCTTTACTCAAAAAAATATTACTACATGATGGACGCGGACGCAGTGTCCCGATCTTCTGGTGAGAGACGAAAAGGATAACTCGATAGGTGTCATGGATACCTAAATGATCCGGCTTCCAACCCCACAAGAAACTAGAAATCCCGGCGATCGCTAAACCACCACAACGAGTGTTATCGACCGAACCAGAGGCACAATCGTCCTATCCACGAAGGACGATTCCTGCAGGCAACCGAAAAACGAGTAAGAACACAAGATAAGTAATCACAATTGCGAATATAGATTAAGATCAACTGGCGTTCAGAAACTTGGTCATGTTGGTCCAGCCGACACAAAAAGAACAAGAAAAAATCTCACACGACAGTGACGAAATCAACTAAACAAAACCCAACTAAGATGAAGCACGGCGTGGGACTTATATAGGGCGACGGCGATAGGGGCACCCAAACAGGTGCTCACACGTGCTCAACCCTAACTCTAGGGATACACGGGTTTTGGGCCCAAAAATACGGCAACGCAGTGCTGGAAAGTTTCTGTTCGTCAGCTTGTTTTTACGATTTTCGTTGACTCGGATGGAATTTGGAGGCGTGGTTGGATCCGTTGGAAAGCTTATCTCGTAAGCTTTCGGTAGAGTCTTTATTTTCCTCATTTGGACGTCGTATGTGATCTGGGCGTCCGTTTGAAGGTGTACTGGTCCTGGAAGTCCGAACCAGACTCGGGAGCGAGTTCGACGTCTTCTCGACTTGGGCAACCGCGTCAACGATGTCCTCATCATCCCCCTTTCTTGAATTTGAATCGTCCTCGACTCAAGCATATTCTCCTGCAAAAGGTTAGAACCAATAGTGGCAAAGAAATATACAAATTTTTCAATCATTACATGGTTCTTTAGCTAACTCATCATCTACATAATTTTTTTAGCTAAAAGAACAGAACCCTTTAATTTATTTTCAGAATTTATCTCAACAGATTTCTTCTTTTGTGTGACACTTGGTTTATTATTGACACCACTTTTATTTTGTTATTTACGATTTGCTTTTGCCAACTCAGCCGGTGTCATAGGTTGTAGCACATATTTTTTTCTCTTAAACACAAATTTATATTCATTAGACTTACCATGATGAACAGTATCTACATCATAAATCCAAGGTCTACCCAACAAAATAGAATAAACATTCATGAACGCAACATCACAATCTATGCAATCACAATAAATACTAAAGGAGATGTGAATTCGAACAGTCTTAGTTACCTTGAGCTTACCGCAAGGATTGAACCATTCAATGCAATATGGATGTGGATGCGGATGTGTGGTCAAGCCAAGCTTCTCGACCATGTCAATGCTCGTAAAATTATTGCAACTTCCTTCGTCGATGATGACGGGCACCGTATATTTGTTGACGACCATCTTGGCTTTGGAATAGATTATGCCGCTGACTTTCTTATGACCGTTCTGATTGTGCAGTCAATACACAAGTCACGACACGTGCTCAACCCTAACTCTAAGAGTACACGGGTTTTGGGCCCAAAAATACGGCAACGCAGCGCCGAAAAATTTCTGTCCGTCAGCTTGTTTTCGCGATTTCCGTTGACTTGGATGGAATTTGGAGACGTGGTTGGATCCGTTGGAAAGCTTATCTCATAAGCTTTCCGTAGAGTTCTTATTTACCTCATTTGGACATCGTATGTGATCTGGTCGTCCGTTTGAAGGTGTACTGGTCCTGAAAGTCCGAACCGGACTCGGCAGCGAGTTCGACGTCCTCTCGACTTGGGCAACCGCGTCAATGATGCCCTCATCACTATATCTTCACCTATGAGTAAAAAAGGAATGGCAATGATCGACAAGCTTCAAAAAATCCTCTCATTTTCCTCCTTACGAAGCACCTCCTATTGACGAAACCAATATGTTTCCCTAGAAGCTAAATATTACCTCAAATAAAATGTTTTTTGTGCGTTGAAAAAATTAAAAGCATTTCTACAATGCCATATAGACCATGACAAGGTAATGTTATCAATCATAATTTATTTCTTTTTCTTTATCACCGTCTCGTAAGCCAATGCGCAAGTATATCAATTCTATATTACAAAGGCACTAACCGGCCGCTTCCTGGTGCGTCAACGTCGACGGCTTGTGGTGCGCCCAAGCGCGCTTATCCTCGCGTCACCGGCAGTCCGCACCCGTTCAATCGTGTTGCCGGACAAGATCCAGCCGTTTATGCTAAATTAATCTTTAAAACGGAAAAAATGGTGCGTTGTTGGACAAGGCGCGAGCTTGGGCAGCTTGGCTAGCTGGCGCAGCCGTCGCTCCGCAGCCCCGTGTTCGGGTATTGCTCCAGCTTTTACGGTGTTGTTTTATGCCACAAGATGACACACCGTAGGTGCGCTACCATCGTTAGTATGAGTACATTTCATTGAACCTTTAGACTCAAATAAACGTAGGCTAGCCTTCAAACTGTTTTAGATATCTTCAACGGAACAAAAATAGCATTTCTGACTATCCCTTCAATTCCTCTTTAAAAGATAAACCTTTGGGCAAAATTATAGGCCCATCTAGACATTATGAAAAATTTTAATCTTTAAGTTTTAGCTTTCACATTAACTTAATCGAATAAGATCAATATTCTAAATAGCGGGCTATCGCACCGCTATAGCGTTTTGAACGTGTAGACACTACGCTATTGCACATATGCCCGCTATCACATCTAAGACAGCAATAGCGCAATTTAGCGGTGCTAAAATGCATAGCGGGCCATAGTGTTTAGCGGCGCTATTCAGGGTTCGATGTTCGCAGGACGAAACTGAAGGCCACTCAAATTTCAGCGCTGGTCTCGGTTCAAAATAGGTACTCTGTTGTGATGGACTTATCAACTGTCAACTACTCTGTTGTCCTATTTATGTTTGTGATGGATTTGTGTTTGTGATGTAGTGCACTCATAAATAATAACTATTATGATTATGTCTTAGTTTTATGTTGCTTATGACCTGGACGAAAACAAGCTGAAATCCATGTTTGTTTACTTTTGACTTTGTCACTTTAAGGCATATATATGCCATGTTTTTTTACTACCTCCGATCATAAAAACAAGTCATCGTTGACTTTTGGACACGTTTTTGGCCGTTCATCTTACTTAAAAAGTTAGTGCAAACATATGTAAATATAGATTATGTTTAAAGTACCTTTAATAATAAAACAAATCATAACAAAATAAATGATAACATATGTGGTTTTTTAATAAGACGAATGATTAAAGGCGTGTCCAAAAGTTAACGGCGACTTGTTTTTATGACCGGTGGGAGTACTTTTTTATTGAAAACCGCTAACCTGCTTAGCGGCTTCTATAGCAACGCTATAGCTGTCTTAACGGTCTGAGGAGAGCTCTGCTAAAACCTATACCCGCTATTTAAAACATTGAATAAGATACAATTTGGTTAATTTATTAACCATTATTTGATACATAGATATTACTCAAAATTGATCATTTTTGCCCAAATAAATTTGTCCTTATCACTACTAGAAAGATACATGTATCTACACATAAAACAGAGTAAATCGTGCTGACACAAATCGATATTGCAAAATACACCGTTAAAACACATACCACCCAAATATCGTACACTTGCAACTTGAACGCGGATATCCCAGTTCGCTGTGTGCCCGTAACACATTGCCATATATAATACTTATCACACCATGAAAACACGACCAATTCGGCAGTGGGGCTCACAAAGGTTTAATATGAACCGTCGTTACTTCAGCGCGATAAAAAAAAATGAAGTCGAACCAAACAATGACTTCTCAAAGCATTGAAGCTGCTCCTTAAAGCTATCAATTCCGAGTCGAACTAAATACTCTTTAAAGGTGTTTCTTAATACTCCTTCCATTCCAAAATATAGTGCGTGTATGTTTTTTCAAAAATCAATGTTTAGAATCTTTAAAGGTGTTTCTTAATACTCCCTCCGTTCCAAAATATAGTGCGTGCATGTTTTTTCAAAAGTCAATGTTTAGAATCTTTGACTAATAATTAAGTAAAAATGTACATATTTTAGTATATGCATGTAATATATTTAGATCTGTATTTAAAAATATTTTGATATGATGTTAATTTTGTAGTTGCTAATGATATATTTTAAAAGAAATTAACGGTTAAAATTATACTTTGAAGACCGTGGCAAAAATTTATATGCTCTATATTTTGAAACGGAGGGAGTATTTGTGAAACCCACCACTCAACTAGAGACCTTTAACGGTCTCATTGTCTACGTCGCTTGAAACATTTGAAAGTAGCGCAATAGGTGTACCTTCAATTGTGGGTGTTGGCACACGCACTAACCCCCTCGGGTGGTGCAGGCCTTTTTGATCTCCTATATTTTCGCTTGTAATTATTTTATGCTCTTGCCTTTTTTTTCTCTTAATTGAATGGACAAAGCTCCCGCCAGTTTGCAAAAAAAAAAAAGAAACAAACCGACCGCTGGAATGGCATGCCGCTACAAAAGATACGTGATGAAATTGTTGTAAATCGGTCGTCGCACACACGCAAACACAATCACAATAGACAGGAGCCACAGATTTAGAGAGACAAAAGCCAGGTATAATAATCTTTATTGATTCATCTCTCTTGTATACAATGGGGTTCATATATATAGTCTGGCCTAAATTCGGTTTCGCCCATAATACCCCTAGGGTTTGATGTGGACTTCCGGCCCATAAACCTTATAGGGTTATAACACTCCCCCTTGGGCTAAACCGCGATATGACAATGCCTCATCAAAAACTCCATCCAAAAATCCAGTGGAAAAAAAGGATTGGAGAAAAGAGTACAATGCACACACGTGCTGTATTGCAATATTGCCTCATTCAAAACCTTACTATGAGAAAACCCAATGGAAAAAATTCATATAAGGAAAAAAGAGTACAATATATAACCTTCAGGGTCTGATCTTCAGAATCAATATGGTCTACTGGACCTCTATTTTATAAATCTTCTAGATCTATTTTGTGGTGTGATAAAATACTTTAACTGATCATCATATCAACCTACTAGGTTAGACAAAGTGAAACCTCCAGTGTTCCATATGAACCGAATCAATATTTAGCTTATACTCCCCCTCAAGATGACATCCCAGATGTCATCCGACGTTTGATGTCTTCCGGACATCCATCACACTATGCTTCTGGAAAGTATGAATAAAATAATTTAGCAACAGTATAGTTTAATTATCAAGTACCACTATCCATTTCTGCAATACAAGCAATATTATCCTAATGAATAATTATGGGGTATGGATGGTACTCGTGCCACATAACTCCTGGATGTGGTCACCATCTTTTCTAGCTAAACACACACGTGAGGCTTCATTTAAAGCATTAATCTCAAAGCAAAATATAAGATTTAGCGAAATACGGATTACACATGAATCCCGCATCCATATGACCCAACATGGTCCTCGGTTAACAGGCAACCCGAGGCCCTGCATATCAAGCAGGTCCCTAAAGACAATTTAGTGCCGGTTCAAACTTCTGGTTGCTGCCGCACTAAGTGCTTACAGAGGCAAGTAACCTCATTGTCTTAGGTTTAAGTATGTTTCACTTCAAGGGATCACACTAACATGTGGCTAAAATTAATTGCAACATTGTATATCTTCTCGATATAACCTATCAGACCAACTGGGTCTAAATATTGCAATTATTCTCAAGTGACTCAACACAAACAATTTGCCTATTCAGCAGGTCTTACACATATAATTGTACCACTATAAACAGTCTTACATTGGCATTTAGGGGATCAATCAATTTGTCTTTATCACCAATTTACATTATACCTTCAGGGTACTAAAGAACACCACCACTCTCCCAACTACTGGCAGGAGATACACAAAACTAGTGTTCATGTGGCGAACTTCCAGTATCGGGTATCAATGGGCCATCGTCCACTATCGGGACCATTGGTGTAAAACAAATATCGACTGATAATTAATCTTCCCTCAGGGAAGAGCTTATGTTTCTTCAGGAAACTCATTTTTCTTCAAAAAAACATTACTTCTGGAAGAGATTATTAGGTATGAGATTTATTTAATGTGTCGCAATTTTGTCATCTCCTATCACAAGGGATAATAAGTCCTACTGGGATCTCAACAAGGATTTTCATAATCCATAAACTGCATATTTATTTATATCATCTGCCAGAGTTACTATTTAGCGAAACTTTTCAATACACATGGGGGAGTACGGGTCACATCAGGAACCTTTGAACCAATGTTTTCACCACGTCATTATTTATAATGACCCAAAGATAGAGTTACTGGCTCTCAAACTTCGATTAAGCTCATGGTTCATCCTCAGTTGCTTGTCATATAACCCGATACAGGCGCAACAGGCGCCATGCCATGGACATAGTTTAGGATCCTTATCATAGCAACTTAAGAGGAATAATATGTATCGATAATTTTCTCTCCATGTCTCATAAATGAGCACTTTCAAATATTAACCAGAATTTCGCTATTTCCCAAAACGATAATTCTTGGTCGTCCCGCTTTCCCAGCACTATAACATGCGCGCATTAACTTGCTGGGTTTTCATCTTCAGGATGATCCTCTCTAAGAGGCCCATTACCTTCATTGTAATTTCTCTTTAGGATAATTTCAGGAGTGATGAGCAATTGTTTGACAAGTGTCATTGAATTTAAGACCCGCGGGCGTCCCCACAGACTTTAGACCAAGACTCAACAAGTCAATTTTCGCAAAGGTGGATATACTATTTAACCCGGGGTATTCCACTCTTAGCGACTTATTTACAACAGGTAAATGATTTTCAACTCCTTTAAATATCCGGCAGTCTCCTCGCTTCTAGCCAATAGGAGCACTCCTCGCTTCTAACGAACAGGAGCATTAACTAGTGCGTGAATCTTAAAATCAAGATCTCGTAGGCATTTAACACGAAATATGGGCATTTCTCTTCCCCTAATGCCGAGATCCGATTTTTACTACAGCATACTTACACAATCCCCTTTTATGAGCACAAGATTAATGAAACAACAGGTCCAAATTTCCCAACTACAGGTGGAAGCTCACAAGTGTATGCTTGGTGGTGATAATATTTGGAAAATATTTTGAATCCACGCGTTACCGTTGGGGGTTAACAATATATGCAGTAAGCTAAGACTTATATTTTATTTGCCACGCGCTTGCTCTGGGCTATCATCTGCCCGCGCTAGGTGGCATGCCCGTGCTACGTTGCCGCACGCCCTACTAGGGCGGCGCACCTGTGCGGGGCCACTTATCATCCAACAAATTATGGGTTCCAAAGTCTAGCTACTTTACTATGCCCAATTACTCATACCATATATCTAATTAAACTTCAAGTTTAATATAAATGCGACAATATCAATAATTTGCATGAAAACTTTACTGTTTTACAGGAACACAATAAATACTATATGTACGCCAAATAATAGTCAACTTCATGTGACAATAACATTACGGAGGTGTGATTATATTCCAAAAATACATGGCTTCAGGCGTGTTGTAGCAACTTCAGGCGCTAGTGACGATATTTGATATTAATCTGCTTCAGCCAAACCAATGTGACTTTCAGTCAAAACTAATATGACTGCTGGTCATAATTTGCATGCTCATGTCGGATCGCTCACGTTCGTTGGAGTCAAATATGTCTTAAATTTATCATAATTTACAATCAGCAACCAATCCGTTCGCACTTCTGGTGCATAATCTTGCCTTTACATACATAAGGCCCAATTCTCTCCCCCTTTTCACGTCAACCAAAAGTTTACGAGTGATAGCAAGTGCAACAGGCATGTGCTTAAATCACCTTATAACTATACTGCAACAGGAGTATATTTTTCTCGTCGTGAAACCAATATATATTGTGTAACTTCAGGTTACACTTTACACACCTTAAACAACCGGTTGGTAACACCACACTGGAGGAGACCGTAGACTACTGGTCCAGGCTAAGTTAATTTTTTGGGGATAGACATATGAGCAGAA
The DNA here is from genome assembly GCA_005191435.1 of Raddia distichophylla. Lineage (NCBI taxonomy): Eukaryota > Viridiplantae > Streptophyta > Magnoliopsida > Poales > Poaceae > Raddia > Raddia distichophylla. The sequence continues at coordinate 1,348,316 of SPJY01031644.1, forward strand.
AATTTTCTGTAGTGCAAATAAGTGAAAACATTTGTCTCCAGGACATATGCCAACCATTCATGTCTACAGGACATATTTTTATAATTCATGTCTTCAGAACCTCTATGCACTTGACATGGTGTTGAGTAGGAACACTCTTCACCAAGGCAAGTGTAACTATATATCTAGTTTTGGCATACATTAATCTGATTTTATTCCACGCAAGATTGCTTACGACAGGTAAGGCATATGCTTCAAGCATCATGTTCTATTTAGCATTTATTCAGATAATTAACTATACTTCAGGAGAGAAGCTAGGAATAGAACAACTCAGACCAATATTATGGCATAAGGGAAATAAGTATCTAATGCGAAACAATCAAGCAAAAGATGTATACTACTCAGCATGAGCAAAACCCAAACTCTACAGGAGTCATAAAATTTTCCTATAAATGTTCAAGCAATGTCAGGAGTTTCTAATAATTTAGAGACTGCAAATTAATAAATTATACTCCAAACATACAGTGCCAGGAAAACAAGCCATAAAACATAATGATGCCCACAAAGTTTCTAGCTTTTTCATGGATCTCTGCTAATTATTTCTAGTCTACTGGACATATTATAATTATAACAACGCAGAAAACAATAACGACTCTCTGCTAGAAAATAAACCCATTAATATGCAGCTTCCAAGGGAGGGCTAGGTCTAAGATTTGCATAATATGGAAGCTCAAATATTATAACCCAAATCTGAAAGAGATGATTTCTGTGATTACCTGGAATTGTAAAGGCTATAAGAGAAAATATGCTACGAGAACCACTCGCACAAATATGTGTCCTTCAGGGACTGAAACATAGTTTTCAGGCACCATCTCAGGATGGATCATCGGGTCCACCTAAAATATTACTGACGAAGGCAGCGACACCTACGGGACGGCAGAGCCGACCCAGCAGTGGTGTGACCGCGTCTACGGGACGACGGCACCAAGGCAGGCATCACGTCACGGGGTAATGGCGGAGCCGTGTGGCACGGGGCCGGCAGTGGCACAGCCACGCTACGGGCGCGACTATCATGGCGACGCAAGGCGCAGAGGACGACGGCGACCGAGCCTTCGGGAAGCGACCGTGGTCCGAGCCATAACGACAGCGGGAGCGGCGCACTACAGGTGCAGCGGCGACTGCAAGCACGGCACAACAATGGTGCAAGGCGGGGCAATATCGAGCGGAGCGGCGCGGGGGGCACGGCAGCCGAAGGGGCGGCAGCCCATGGTGCAGTGGCGCAACGGACAGGCTTCAAGGCTACGGCCCACAACGCGGCGGCACGGCGAGGTGGCCGGCGCGGCGTGGCACGGGACCGGCACGGAGGGGCGACGCCTTCGAGGCGCGGCGCATGCAACGGGGCCAGGGCGAGGGGCTAGTGTGGTGCCGTCGGGGTACGGCCGCGTACTGCGCGGGATGTGGCCGGCGCACAGCTAATAATTCACCAATTTGCAATATTAAATAAGACAACTGGTCTAAAGAGGATAAATTGCAAAAAGGTGAATAAATAATTCATAATTAATTTGCAAATTAAAAGAGTACAGGCTTTTAAACAAGATACAGCAAATAAAGTGAATTAATACTTAATTAACAGGGCAATTAAATTAAGTAAATATTAAATCAACAGGATTTAATTCACAGGAAAAATAAAAACGAAATCTGCGGGATTTCAGAAAAATTGGCACAAAAGAGGGCCTAGTTTGCCCCTTTTTAATTTCTGTTATATTATTTCCAGCCCCCTCTAAAGTTTCGGCCCATATAGATCCGGCCCAACCGGCCTATTAAGCACATCCTGAGTGTGGTGACTAGGGTTTCCCCCTAGCCACCAAACCAGGTGGCGGATGATGGAATAACAGGTTATATGTGTGGAACAAAAAACACAAACTAATGGAACAGAAAAAATACTAGTTGGACAAAAAAAATGGAAACAATTATATTTGCCTCGTGGAACAGTTATATTTGTCTATGGGAACAATTGTATTTGCCCCCCTACTGGAACAATAACTTTTGCCTTTGAAACGATAATTTTTGTCTTCTGGAACAATTGTATCAATAAAAAATAAAATGAGAAAAAAGAGAAAGGCATTTAAAATGAGTTCATTACGAATTTAGATGAATTATAAAATTTGTTCTACGCAATTTAGATTCCGAAAGAAAAAGATAGAAAAATGTGAAATCGAACAAGAAAATAAATGAAACGCAGATAACTAGCTAGCCCCCTTGCTGTGGGCGAGCGGGAGGGAGAACTAGCTAGCTTCCTTGCTGCGCGCAACGTGCGGGAAAAAGCACGGGCGAGCACGCGGCGCGGGGAGCGCGTGCGGCAGCGTCTGTCGTGCACCTGGGCTAATCACGCGGCCGGGCGGGCTCGTTAATCATGTGGCTAGGCGGGCATGCGCCGTGGGCTAGGCCGTCCGTCGGACGTCCGGCCAGAAGCATTTTCGTAATACTTATCTCACCATGAAAACAAGACCAATTCGGTAGCAGTGGGAGCGTGGGGCGTGGGGCTCACAACGGTTTAATATGAACCATCGTTAACTTCAGCGCGATAAAAAAAAATGAAGTCAAACCAAACAATGACTTTTAAAGTTGTTTTTTAATATTTTTGAAACCCACCACTCAAATGACTTTTTAATATATGTTTCCGTTCTGAAATGTAAGGCATATAATTTTTTGATGAAGTCAACAAACGTAAACTTTGACAATTAATTTTTTTCATATTATATCATCAATAACTATAAAATTAACATCATATCAAAGTACTTTTAAATACGAATCTAACTGTATCACATAAATTACATTGAATATATGGAGTATGTTCCTAGCATAATTATTAGTCAAATGTTCTAAACATTGATTTTTTTAAAATACATGCACGTCTTACATTTTAGAACGGAAGGAGCAAGTTCATATGTGCACCCTCTTGAGAGGAAGTAGGTACCAGAATGAAAAGGATAGGCCCACCATCCGCGTTGCTGGAGAAGAAGAGGCCGGCCCCGGCCCCTTGCATTTCCACGGGTATAAATAGACCCCCCAAAGCTCCCGGCCTGCAGCATCCATCAAACAAAGCTCAGTGAGCAAGCAGAAAAGCAGGCCGCAGGCCAGTGTTCTGAGAGCTATAGCCAGCCACAATGGCAGGGAACTTGCTAGCCAACTATGTCCAAGTCTACGTCATGCTCCCTGTAAGCACTACTACTCCTCAAGCTAAAGCATCATAATGGAGTGAATAGTGATGTATCATTTCAAAGATTTAACTTGCATTGCCACGCATGACCGATCGAAGCATATATAATTACATATCGCCGTACTTGAACAAGAGGATATATAGCCATGAACTTTCGTCAAGAACACCAGATGAGGAGCTTTGGCACTGACCTTGATTAGTCTCGCTCAGCTGGACGCCGTGACCGTGGAGAACACGTTCGAGAAGGGCGACGAGATCAGGGCGCAGCTGAAGGAGCTGACGGCGGCCGGCGTCGATGGCGTCATGATAGACGTGTGGTGGGGGCTGGTGGAGGGGAAGGCCCCCAAGGCCTACGACTGGGGCGCGTACAGGCAGCTGTTCAAGGTGGTGCAGAAGGCCGAGCTGAAGCTGCAGGCCATCATGTCGTTCCACCAGTGCGGCGGCAACGTCGGCGACGTCGTCAACATCCCGATCCCGCGGTGGGTTCGGGACGTCGGCGCGGGGGACCCCGACATCTTCTACACCAACCGGCGGGGGACGAGGAACATCGAGTACCTCACCATCGGGGTGGATGACCAGCCCCTCTTCCATGGAAGAACTGCAGTCCAGGTTAGCGAAGCAAGCCACCCCCTTCCAGGCTTCCAGCTCCCATGTATGGTAGTTAGATGAGTCCGGGGAGAAGCATATATAGTTTTGATTTTTTATGTAGTGCTAGTGCACCGTGTGCTCACAAAGTCACAATAGCAAGCTTTGATTTTTTTTCTCTCTCTCTCTCTGTGGCTGTGACAGATGTATGCCGATTACATGTCGAGCTTCAAGGAGAACATGAAACAGTTCTTGGATGCTGGAGTCATTGTGGACATAGAAGTGGGGCTTGGCCCAGCTGGAGAGACGAGGTACCCCTCATATCCCCAGAGCCAGGGATGGGTCTTCCCAGGCATTGGAGAATTCATTGTGAGTGCTCTCTGGCTCTCTGCAAGATTCTTCTGTACGCCCACTAATTCAAAAAAAAAAAAAGGTTTTTTTTTCCCTATGTGATTGCCAGAGGGACAATGCTTTAAGGGACGAATCTACATCAAAACTTTTGTGTTAAAAAAATGAACGCCAAATAGTAAAGCGATTCCGATCAAAAGAGACGCTTGGATAAGAAAGCAGTTTCGGGTGATAGTCTTTGTTCAAGGGACGAATCTACATCAAAGCTTTTGTGTTAAAAAAATGAACGCTAAATAGTAAAGCGATTCCGATCAAAAGAGACGCTTGGATAAGAAAGCAGTTTCGGGTGATCGTTGCTTTGAGAAACGTACTATTCTTTTGAGGGAAGTATCAGATTCAAACTCAGGACTATAGCCCATAGCTAAGTGACAAGAACAAATAACATCAAATGCTACATCTGCTAAGCAGACAATGCTTTGACAAAAAAAAATGAAAAATAAAAAAAGCATCATCAGGAGCAGACAAGAGGACTGCACTTAAACTATTCTGACTGTTACTAAACAATCATAATCTGCAGTGTTACGATAAATACCTGGAAGCGGACTTCAAAGCAGCAGCAGCAAAGGCTGGCCATCCTGAGTGGGAATTACCTGACGACGCTGGAGAGTACAATGACACTCCCGAGAAGACCCAGTTCTTCGCGGACAACGGAACATACATCACCGAGAAGGGGAAGTTCTTCCTCACATGGTACTCCAACAAGCTGATCAAGCATGGAGACAAGATCTTGGATGAAGCAAACAAGGTTTTCTTGGGATGCAGAGTGCAGCTTGCGATCAAAGTAAGTACCATAAAGATCTCAGATATTGTATCATATATTTTTTTTGTTTGCTTAAGAAAGTGCATTTGATAAAAAAGAAGAATTGCATAAGGTTACTCCAACATTAGACTAGAGGATAAAGAGCAGAGAAAGAATAGAGAGCTATACGCCACTCCATTGCTTACTCTCGAATGAAGATGAGACATTATCAAGTGCTTGCTCGCAGATCTCTGGGATTCACTGGTGGTACAAAGTTCCAAACCATGCGGCCGAGCTCACTGCTGGGTACTACAACTTAGATGATAGAGACGGCTACAGAACCATAGCACGCATGCTCACAAGGCATCATGCTGGCATTAACTTCACTTGTGCAGAGATGAGGGACTCTGAGCAAAGCGCAGAGGCGAAGAGCGCACCGGAGGAGCTAGTCCAACAGGTAAGTACACCATTAGCCATTTCTTAGTTATTTATTATTGTTCATGACTTCTACATTTTTCTCTTAGGGCGACACTTAAGCCCTTCTCATCAAAATATTCTGGTGTTAACCATGAAATTTGGCAGGTGTTGAGTGCTGGATGGAGAGAGGGGTTACATGTGTCATGTGAGAACGCACTCAGTCGATATGATGCGACAGCTTACAACACAATACTCAGAAATGCGAGACCAAAAGGTATCAATAAGAACGGGCCTCCTGAGCACAAACTGTATGGATTCACCTACCTCCGGTTATCAGATGAGCTGCTGCAGGGACAGAACTATGATACTTTCAAAACCTTTGTCAGGAGAATGCATGCTAATCAGGTTAGAGCTACCCCCGAATCAGTGTATCAAAAACTAAACCCATGTTTCATTTGCAGATACCAATTAAAATAATTAAGTAACATATGATATATCTCTTAAATTTATTATCAGGATTATAATGCAAATGTTGATCCAGTTGCGCCTCTTGAAAGATCAAAGCCAGAAATACCAATTGAAGAGATCCTAAAAGCAGCACAGCCAAAATTGGAGCCCTTTCCATTCGATGATAACACCGACCTGCCAGTTTAAAGATCCTCATGATGCAGTCCACGGTAAGGATCGAGGCACTTTGTGAAAATTGAGATAAACAGGAATAAGCCTATTGTGTGACAATAGGTCGGAGGATTAATCGACCGCTATACTATCAGGTTATAATCATAAAATGTGCAAATGATCTTGTGGTGCTGGTGCCAAGGCTTGACGCTTTTGGCCTTTTTCAATAAGCTGCAGTACACTGGTCCCCACATTGCTGTATATTTGTAATATATGTATTGAGCCAATGAATAAAACGGTTTTTGTGTGTCTTAATTGTGTGATTTATTAAGAAGTATAAATGGAACAGTAGCTAAGGCTCCGCTGCAAAGTGTTTGGGTCAAGCTTTACAAGCACCAAGTGGTAAGTTAAGCAAATCAATACACAACATTGTGAGACAATCATGGTCCATGAAGGAATCAGGATAAGTAACTGGCTGTAAAATTGAGATTAATGATGTCGCGAAAGACTGAGATTATTTGAATTATGACTTTTCTTGGTTTTTCTGATAAAAATCAATGAAGGTCTAAAATCACAATTCATATCACATTAAAATAGGTGATAGTACAGAGTGGAAACCTGTAGGGCTGTCGGTAACTGGCAAACTAGGTCGTTTCACATCAGCACCAAACATGTCTCAAATGGGCCAAGATGCATACTATGTACTGTGCATCATCATTCAGTTGTACTCAAGAGACGCCAACAAACAATGAAAAGATTCATCATAAAAGACCCCACTTCTCCTACAGTACAAGCACAGCTACAAGAGAAGTCTCTAGAATTAGAAAGTACAATCAGAGCACAGCAGTGATACAGACGATGGTTTTGTTTCAGATAGCCAAATCACCTGCAGAAGTTTGGGCTACAAAGACCAAAGGCAACTAAAGTCAATAGCAATAAGTCCATTTTACATATCCAAATTATTGAGAAAGTCCATATTAGAGTTTGTGTCAAATACATTTGTAAGTGGGTTACGTGAACTCTGACTATTAATAAGTAGGGAAGGTCGTGTCAGGGTTAGGCTCATGTATCTTTTAAGTTATGTTTCTCATCACCAATATTCAATGTGGAACTAAACCCATCAGTCCACTTAACCCTCCAAACTACGTGGACTTTTTCAATTTGTGTATGTACAATGGACTTATTCCAATTCGATAGTTCTCGGAATACAGGGATGGACATCAGGCGGATCCAAGAAAACAAGTCGCTGGGGTCGTCGTGGTCATTTTAACAATGAATCACTATGTTTAAGCTTCAAATTGTAGGTTTATATGTATATATACTAATAGGGTAGCAATAAAAAAGAAGGGTTTGTGCGAAAGGCACCAGGTCATTTGACCTCGGTGCTAACACCGTAGATCCGACCATAAAAGTACCTAACAAAATGGCATAGTTCCCATGAGCCTACAGCAGTCGATCAGCTAGTGCGCTACTACAACCAGAGCTGAATTTAGTTGATCAGAATATGCTATTTGACTGATCCTGCCAAGTTGCATTATTAACGTAAATCAACACACGGACGGGAAAAACACCCTAAATTCCTTCCTATTGTCAGATTATCTATAGCTTTCTTGCAATCACTCATATAGAATGGTGTTAAATTTCGCACCACTACTGAGAAGGATCGATCTCACATTCCAGAGCACGCGCTCAGCCAGACACGATTTGCAGAGTAAGACGAATGAGCAAACTGCAAACACATGGTAGCTCAATAACTCGATTCAATTATATGGCTCACCAAGGGCGATCGCTGACGGTGAGGTTGGTGGGCTCAGGTGCTGGCGGTCGAAGAGCGTCGTCGCGCTGCGAACATGCGTCCGCAGATCCCCCGCACCGTCATGCGATCGGATCCCGTGGGAGTGGAAGGTCCCCAGGCGCCACCGTCAGCAAGAGAAAGAGGCTCCGCAGGACGGCGAAGGGGCGGCCTTGCGTGAGCGCTTGAAGGGGGTGGCTTGGGAGAGGGAGGGAGGGAGAGGTCGCCGCCGGCCGCCGCGAGCCTCCGTCGTTGGCCGGCGACGGCGAGACCGCTAGAGGGTTTCCGTTTGGGGCGCTTCCAGTTTGCGGTCTCGAGCGGTGGCAGTTGAGGGATTTTTCAAATAAAGATCATTTTCCGCGCAGTTCAGATCTATCACGGGGACGATGAAAGAAATCTTTTTCGAGTGTTTTATAAAGTGTAAACAAGCCCTGAGTGTGTTATAATTTATAAAGCGTAAAGAAATTAGCGGGCGTCTTCCATCGGACGTTTGTGTGACGTCGGCGCAAAATCTTATAAAAAACTATACAATTTTCAAAAATGACTATAAAACCTTAACAAATATACATATGAAGCATAGGTGAAACATGATGGACCTTAAAAAATAATTGATTAAAATTGAAAAGGCTACTTATGTAGCTTTAAAAAGAATCAATAAAACTTCAATCATGTCGATTAGGCATGAGTGTAGTGAAACTTGGTGAAGTACTAATGAAACCTAAAAAAATACCAATGAAACTTGCACGATATACTGATGAAACTTGATTAAAAAATAAAACTTGGCTGCCTACCTATAAAATTTATAAATGACCAATAAACCTGGCTAACCTACTGGAATGTAAAAAAGGAAACCCCATGTTGCACTATCATTCAAAATTTCACTCCATGCAAACAAGGAGTTTCTCGAACAAAATTAAGTTTAAGCAAAACACCACGCATACATTGCAGAGGTTACATTAAAAAATGGAGGATGGAGCTCCCGATACAAATAAGAAAAGTTCCATAAGAATAAAGGCAAAGTTTAACAGGCAAAAACCAAGTTTTATGCGTACATGATTAAAGCTTTCATGCGAAAATAGAGGTTTCAGCTCTTCCTAGCCCTCTTCTTCTTCAGATCCAACAAGTTTTTATGCCGTGTTCGTCAGATCTGGTCATCAAACTCATTAGAAAAAAAGATGCCCTTTTCTTTCAAGTGGAGAGAGAAGAGGGACGAGAGGAGAGAAAAAAGAAGAAAGAGATGTGCCCGTAGAGGGAGCAGAGTAGCAGACCAGCCATCGGTGCTGACTGCTGAGCAACGAGCTCCCAAGCGCAAAGGCTCCCGGATGGCTTGCGAGCGTCCAGTTCGGTGAGCGACGAGTAGCATAGCTTGCGGACACTGTTTTTCACGAGACAGAAAATGGTCAACGATGGATGTGAACCAATAAAATAGAGTGGAGAAACTCATCGCGATCGTGTGTCGTATCCGATCAATCGGACGTGCGAGTATTTTCCAAAAAAAGATAGAGAGACGAATAGAGGCGTAGTTAAGAGCATCTCCAATGGGGACAGGAGGAAGAAGGTGCGCCGGATAAGGTATGTCCAATCGACTGATGGCTAATTAAATCTTAGGCAACTGATTTCTAGCAAAACCGTTAAAAATAACTATGGAATCTTAGCAAATATACATATGAAACATAGGTGAAACATGAGGAACCTTAAAAAATGATTGATTAAATTTGTAAAGGCTACTTATGCAGCTTCAAAAAAAGATCAATTAAACCTCAGCCACGTTGATGAAACATAAGTGTAATGAAACTTCGTGAAAAACTAATGAAACCTCAAAAAAAAATACCAATGAAACTTGTACGATGTACTGATGAAACTTGATAAAAAAAAACTTGATTGTCTACCAATAAAATTTAAAAATGACTGATAAACCTGGCTAACCTAATGATAAAATTTAAAGGAGAACCAATTAAACTTGACATTGTAAAAAAGGAAACCCAATGTTTCACTGCCATTCAAAATTTCACTCCATGCAAACAAGGAGTTCCCTCGAACAAAACCAAGTTTAAGCAAAACATCACACATACTTTGCAGAGGTTACATGTAAAGAATTGGAGGATGGACCTCCCGATACAAACAAGAAAAGTTCCAAAAGAATAAAGACAAAGTTTAACAGGCAAAAACCAAGTTTCATGTATACACGATTGATGTTTCCATGCACAAATGGAGGCTTCAGCTCTTCCTAGCTCTCTTTTTCAGATCCGACAAGTCTTCATGCCATGCTCGCTAGATCTGGCCATCAAACTCATCAAAAAAAGGCATGCACTTCTTCTTTCAAGCGGAGAGAAAAGATGGATGAGAGGAGAGAGGAGAGAAGAAAGAAGAAAGAGATGCGCCTCTAGAGAGGGAGCAGACCCGCCATCGGTGCTGAGCAACGAGCTGCCAAAGCGCAAAGGCTCCTGGTCTCCCGGATGGCCTGCGAGCGTCCGGTTCGGTGAGCGACGAGCAGCATAGCTTGCGGACACTGTTTTTTGCACGAGACAGAAAATGGTCGACGATGGATGTGAACCAATAAAACAGTGGAGCCGAATGAAACTCATCGCGATCGTGTATCGTATCCGATCAATCGGACGTGCAAGTATTTTCGAAAAAAAATTAGAGAGACGAATAGAGACGAAGTCAATAGTTACGCAAGGATAAATTGGCGGCCCGTGGGCAGTGCACGGCTGCAACTTCCTGCCCACCCACATTGTCCGCACGCACAGACACAGACTGTTGCTGCTCCGCTAAACCCATATTCATCCCATCCAAGAAGATTGTGACGATGCATGCTAGGGGCGGACACAGCCAAAAATAATAAGATGGTCTGAAGTTTAGCTCAAGACCTAAGTATGTGAAGTTTAGCCTGTTCTTCACTTCTATTTTACACTAAACCTTATAGGTGGTGCTCCACTGTCATAGACAGCGTAGGTGGTGTTAGAGCCCTCCCTGACCCGGTGCTAGATCCGCCCCTGCTGCCCACAACCATAAATAGCTTCGCTGCATTGTCCACAGTCACAAATAGGTATGTTTCGTAAAAAAGTTATCATAAGGTTCTTCAAAGAAACAAAAAAAAAATCAAATAACTTGTTCGAGTCACAGTGAAGCCAATGCACGGTTTAAAACAATAAAATTAACAATCCAACAATGTCTCGAGAAAATTTGCATGACCCACCTAAGCATTCTCGTCGCTAAGAGCTTTGTTGCAAAATTGTAAATGAAATTGGAATTACAATCCACATGAAGCGTGAATATAACCTATTTATTTGGACAAATTAACAATGAACCATAAAATTTGCCAATTCATCCGAACTTGAGAAATCCCCAATTCATCCAAAGTCGGAATTCCCAATTCAAATGTGCATGAAAAGGATATATAACAGGGAGGTGATGGTTGTGTCTGGTTTTCTCCATGGCGTGGCAGTGGCGGCCGCGACAAGCCTTCTCCATGGCGCGGGGATGGCAGTCGCATAGACCTTGTCCACGATGTGGGGACGACGACCAGACGGGCCTTCTCAATGGTGCGGGAGACAACATAACCACATATGTCGGATCTTCTCGACTGCTCGGGGACGACGCTGGAGATGTGCGATTGTGGAAATGAGCCAGCAGCTAGGGTTTAGAGTGAAGCTAGGCGTTGACCGCTACAAAAAGAAAAACTTTGTTCAAAGACAAAGAAAAAGTGGAATCACTAGTCAGCTGAATTGCAAAGACAAAATGGTGTGGGGTGGATTTTTTTTTTTTAAAAATACCATGGTTTCAATCAAAGTAGAGTTATGAAGTGAACCTAAGTTTTGTGCCAAAACATCATATAGTTCGTCTAGAGTGTGGTATCTTCACAAACTATAATTTTGTCTAGAAAACCATAATTTTGGCTGCTCGCGGTAATTTAGTGTTAAAATTGGTAGCTTTAGTTGGTTCCCTCAAATTGACTAATATACATTATAACCAAAATTTTAAAGGTAGCATATTCAGTCCTCCTCTAGGCCTACCAGATACTTTCAACGGCCTTTGTCCAATCATCACATAAGTAAACTTCGAAATCTAGTAAAATTTATCATTAGCACAAACCATGCAGTGAGTGCAATATATATATGGGTGATTTGGTGATTCTTTTCTACCAAACTAAGCCCTTTGTCCATAAAAAAATACAAAATAAGGTATTTGGTGATTTATTAAGTCAAATCGAATCTATCTTCGTCTTAGCCGAGCTTTTATTGATCCCAACTTCAAACATGGCACTGAGCACGGATTGAATTCGATCTAAGCTCAAGCTCGGATATACACAGATCGCTCAAACTCGGCGCGAATTTTGCCCTGCGGAAGTTGAAGGCATATAACCCACCCTGTCATAGTCTCAACGGTAGAATCCATGTTTTCTCATAGCAAAGCACGGGGACTTGGGTATCATGAATAATCACAATAACAGGCCTAACAATAATGGTTAAACTGATATTTTAGAGATCACGTCAATATTTAAAATAACATTTCATAGTGAGGGAGTATTTTGTGACGACATGATCATGGTCATGTTTTCAAGCATGGTGTTACAACAGTCTTGATGATCAAGCAGGACTGTCACGATCCTCATTGCAGCAATCCAAAGTTACAGTTTTGTTTTCTTCTATACATATGAACAGCCTGACAGGAGAAAGAAAATCTTACTGGCCAGGGAAGCCCAAGCCCCCGTTACACGTGTCGCGGCACCACTGGCCGCTGCGCAATCCGAACGGAGGCCAGCCGGCGCCAGGTGTCACGCGCCCGGCCACGCGGCGCGCGCGTACTGGCCGCCAACTTATCCAGTCAGATAAGGCTCGTGGCCGCGGAGTGCACTCCTCATATATTCATTTTTGCCACTGCCACTCGAGCTGGACGCGAGGCTGCTGCTGCTGCTGCTCTGCTTCAGCTCGAGGAGGAGAGAGAGAAGCTCGGATGGCACAGGCCATGGCGTCGATGACCGGCCTACGTGGCTCGTCGCAGGGCGTGCCCCTGGGCCCGGCGGGCCGCCGGGCCGGCAGGGCCAGGATGGCAGCCGTCAGGGCGTCGGCCGCCGAGGGCGAGGCCGCCGGCCGCCGCGCGGTTCTGGGGCTCATGGCCAGCGGCGTCGCCGCCGGGGCGTTCACGCAGGCGGTGCTCGCCGAGAAGGAGGTCATCAGGCCCAAGCCCATCAAGGTCGGCCCGCCGCCGCCGCCCTCCGGTGGACTTCGTGAGTGCCTGCCTCCTCCGGAATCATATATGATTGGTCCCATTTCACATCTCTCTTGGCTATTGTTTTGGACACTGTAGAAGAAGTAATCTCCTTTGTAGGAGTATTATCGACTTAGAATATAACGTTGGTTGTCTTAGATAACATTAAGTAAAGAAAATATGTAGCTTAATCTCTATTCTTTCAGAAGTTCTCATGCCATGTATGCAAACTAAGAGAAACAGACACGAAATTTATGTTGTGTTTTTTGAGCTAAAGAGCTGCTGCTTATTATAATCTGAAAGGTCATTAAAAAGTCCTCGACAAAGAGCTTTAAGAGCTAGAAAATTTAGTTTTAAAAGTTTTCAAGAAAAAAAAAACGAAGAACTTCAAAAGGGGTGTTTACAAAACTCAGAAGTATTTGGCCGTCATCTCATGCACACAAGATTTTGCCAACACAAAAGGAATAAGTAGAGAGGAATGAATTATATTTTCACATGCACGGCAAGCAGAATACTGAACACTCTCCTCGTGGCAGCCGGAACCCTGAACGCCGACGAGCCGAGGGACCTGGACCTGCCCCTGAAGGACCGGTTCTACCTGCAGCCGCTTCCGCCGGCGGCGGCGGCGAAGAGGGCCAAGGAGTCGGCCCAGGACATCATCAACCTCAAGCCGCTCATCGACAAGAAGCAATGGCCGTACGTCCGGGACGACCTCCGCCTCAAGGCAGGGTACCTGCGCTACGACCTCAACACCGTCATCTCCTCCAAGTCCAAGGAGGAGAAGAAGGGACTCAAGGCCCTCACCGGCAAGCTCTTCGACACCATTGATGGGGTAACAATTCGTATGCTTTTGCTAATCAGCAGACGACTAATTTTTACACAAGTCTCGATCGATTTTCTCATATATTTAGATGTTTTAGTTGAATCTTTTATAAGTATTTAGAGGTGTTTGATCTACAGTTTAAAAAATCGACTTTCAGCTGATGCCAAGCCAGCTCCCAATCATAATTTTAAATCTCCGGCTATAACGGCCGCTATAGCGGGATATAGCCTATTTTGCATGGTCGAGCTACGAAAAATAGCCATCTATAGCGGGCTATTAGTGGCTAAATGGCATTTAGCGGACGCTATAGCTGTTTAAAGAAGGCATCCGCTAAATGTTATAGCCGATTATTTAAAACATGTTCCCAATTCATAACGCCTTGCATATTCAAAGAGTTTTTCTTTTCTTCAGGCCTGAGCATTTTTACAGAGTAATGTTTGATCAGTGCCAAGAGCTAACAGGTGTGAGATTCTTTTCTCCATTTTTTGCAGCTCGACCATGCAGCCAAGATCAAAAGCCCCTCAGAAGCCGAGAAGTACTTCGCAGAGACCAAAACGGCTCTCAACGATGTCCTTACCAAGCTAGGCTAGAGGGATGAGGGATCCACATAATGGCCTTGTACTCTCAGGCTTTTTATGTTTGTTCATATGGAACCGGCAATGTGCCTTCTCTGTTGGTATTATATCAACAAGCACTTAAAGTATGTTTCTATAGTTCCAGCTTGAGTTCTTGGCAGCTATGCCTATGATTGCAAGCAGATGCGGTGATGAGAAAAGGAGGAAATGCCAACAGCATTAAATAAGCTCGCATGGATGCAACTTTATAGCATTAATACAAGTTGGTAGGTTAAATTAACATGTTTCAACTTTATAGCATAAGAGCATGCAGGTTTATAAATGTTAATCTCTAAATCGCATCTCCAAAATATTATTCAGTCTCTGTATTTTCATCCCCTCTAGCAGACTAGTAGAGTTTCTATCCTTAAAAAGATATAAAGATTGGACAGAGGGTGTCAGACACTGAGAATGACATGAAACCATTGATGAATGGTATACAAAGACTGAGATTAACCATAATAGCGTTTTAAAGAATTTGCTAGACATATGAGATAGCAGCAATATGTTTTCGCAGTTCGTCTATCAGTCCAACTGAAAAAATTCTTCAAATCTTGAGATGCTGCCAATGGTGACTGACCAAGAATTTGTTTGATCTAAATTAAGGACGAAGAAAAGAACAGTATTAACAAATGACAGGAATCAACTAGCAAATGTCATATTCTAGCTAGTAGCTAGTTGCCGTTTTTGTCGGCATAGATTATTTGCACATTTCAGTTGAAATGCCGTTCTTAGGAAATAGAAAATCCTAGAAGAAAATATCTGGATTCTGACACTAGATAATTCAATAATTGTACAAAATTTCCACCAAATTTGCAATTGCTTACAACACCAAGATAGCAATGGACAAAAGACTTCAGCTAAGGATACGTTGCTATTCCCAGAGAAAAAGGTAATCAACTTGCAAGATGTTTGCCCCGGTTTATATGAATTAAAATTCTTCCATTGTTTCGCTTCTTTTTTCTTGGGTCTGCAAGAAAATAAGTATGTCAGTTCCAACATAATGGTGGACTACAAAAGGGCCCCCATATGCATAATGTTTACATTAACATTCTAACACATGGTACATAAATGTGAAATATATTTGTTTATGAATATCCCATCAACTAATTATATCCAACGCCCAATGCAGCAGACCAACATGCACAGAAGTAGATGATAATTAGCTGAAACGATCGTTATGCACACAAGCATTTGTCTATTTGACTTGACATCATAAAAGGTCCCCGCTAGATGACATCATAACAATGCCGCAGTCACAGTAACATGGAGAGGTTTCATGTGGATCACTAACAAATTAAACTAAAATTACAGCAATTCAGCACAAGCACACATCCCTTTCATAACATATAGTACTATCGACAATAGGAACTTTGCAGTATCAATCATAACCAGTGTTCCAGAAAATCACTAATATTTAGTTATTGGTAAATCAAACAAATACATATATATTTTAAATAGGTTTCATACAGATGATCACGGTTCCTAAAATACAAGTCACAGAACCACATTTACCAATCATGATGCATGCAGGCAAGTCTATGACTTCTCCACAGCATCAGGCACTTCTTCATTAGTATCAGGGACTACAGTGCCCTCCGGAGGGGATAATCCTACTTCCCTTTCAGCTTGCTGTGCATACATCTTTTCAATCTTTGCCTTCCAGACTACACCGATCTCAGTATCCATTTTATTGTAAGGTGTCTTCAGGAGGTATTCGTCTATCCCACCAGCTTTGTCAATGCACCGGAGCGCATGAGTGGTTACCTTGACTCTAATGTGTCGGTCATGAATATAGCTGAAAAGACGTTTCTCCTGAACATTTGGCTTCCATGTTCGCCTTGTCCTGAACAAAACAAAAATAATATAATCAGAAGGAAATAATTTTTTCTACGCGCAGGCCTAACAGGGCCCAAATAGCCAATAAACAGTACTCGTGGTACTGTAGCACGGGATTTGGATTGTTAGGGCTAGATTGAGTTTTAAATTAAAAAAACAGTTTGTTTAGAAGATAAGATTAGTTAGGATTTACTTCTTGGAGTCCAAGTTTGTTATCCCTATAAAAAGGACGTGTCATGTATCTTTCTATTCATCCAATCAATGAAGTAAGTTGAGATCTAATCTCATAGACGGTGGCTCCGATAACAACCTAAGCGCTAGTTCGACAACAACTCGTCTCGCCCGCGCCAAGGGCCGTATCTGTTTGTGTGTTGCGTGTTTGAGATCAAGTAGGTAACAAAATTACAGCACCAGCTGTTATGCTTGTTTAGTGCAAAATAGAAAGAGGTACAAATCAGACAATGAATTTCTCAAGAAAGCTTCATGCCATATAACAAATTAATTAACAGGAAATGTTTCAGATGTGCAAAATGCCATTAAGTTTTTGGATGTGCCTGCTGCATAATCTCACTCCATAGTGCAAGATTAAGAATGAAATATCTGATGATATAGGTCCTAAACACATCTGCTTAGTTATGGATATGATCAGATGAAAGGATGAAAGTTTGGAGGTTATAGGCAAAATCATGCACTGTTATCTAAGTATCTTCGCACTATGTATAGAAGTTATAGGAATTATCCCAAATATATGGGGTTCAGTGGTTGGATTCGTCAATGGAGTAGTAACTACACATGAGCATTAAATCAAGGAAAACCCAAAAACAATAGGTATCTGCAACCTGTAAGCGACTATGAAATTAGCTTGCGAATAATTGCAAGTGGCTGTAATTGTTCCTCTACTGCTTTTGCATCAAAAAGGACCAAATGAGTTTTGAGTCCACGCTGACTGTTTAAAATGGTGGTGGCAAGAAGATAATAAGGTTTGCAAGAATATGAAAAGTGTCACTCGTTGTCAAGATTACTGGTAGATTTATCAAATTTAAAGTATCATTGCATAGTCAAATAAAGAGAAAATTACATGGATGAAGCAAGTAAGCAACATGTTGACTGGCTCAACCGATTTCTTGAGAATTTACACAGGCAAAAGAAAGTACAAAGCAGATCCTTTTTTCTGTTCTATAGGTATAATTGTGCAGGGGAGGAGGTGAGCGAAATCAGGCAATTAAAGTCCAACCATGCTTGTGTTTCCTAGTTCCATCCAAAATGTGCACAACAAAATATCGATAATGGTAGCCAAACTATCTAGGAAATCATTATACCAGCTAAAGTTCTAGCAAACGTGTCATGTAATATCATAAAACCGTAGTTAATTTTGTTCATTTGGGCTGGGCATTCCGATGATTATACAAGCCATGAAACTGCTCCAAATTATCAAGGGCACACCGCTTAGTCTGTTCTTCAGCGCAATTTGCGCATTTTCTACGGAGATGCGCCGTCCAGGGGATAAAGCCCAACATGAACTGCGCATTTCCGCAGTAAAAAACTAGATTTGAGGCACACGAATGGACATCGCGCTTCGTCCCCTCCAGCCCCACGCTCGAATCGAAATGGCCACACCAAGAACCGAGATCAGGACAAACTCAGAAGGGATTGCACGGGGCGGGGACGTGAGCGAGGTCTGCCTACTTGTTGCCGCCGTCCTCGGAGACCTTGTTGCCGGACCGGATGTGGCGGCCGGCGAAGATGCCGCGCTTGGCGCGGCCCATGATGACCTTGCTGTCGGGCAGCACGTTCTTCACCGACTCCGCCACCTCCGCCGGCAGCTTCCCGACGACGCCCACGCGCCGGACCAACTTCTTGTACATCTCCCGCGCCCGGAACGACATCTTCTTCCGCCTCCTGATGAGGCGACGGCGGCGGCGGCGGCGGCCGGTTTGCCCGTGAGGTTTTGGCGTGCGAGGTTGGGGGTGTGGCTTCTCCTGGCTGGCTCCCAGAAATCTTTCGGGCTGGGCTGCTCACCACGAGATCTTTTGGGCCGTCGGTTTGCGACTATGGCCCATTGGTTGGCAGCTCGAATTTCGTGAGAAACCATCCAGATTTTTTTTTTGAGAAAGCAACCCAGATTTCATATTAAATCACAGGCATCGAATACAAACAAAAATTTACATCATAATCATTCGGCCTAAACACATGCTCCATATTAGGCCTGGCCCATTTCAGTTTATTTTTAAAAGAAAACCGTCTCGTGGGCCATTAAGGCATGTTGATTTGTAAGTTTTAGTGTAATTGACAGAGTTATAACCTTACTTGTGTTGTTCCGGTTGTCCATATACTAATTTTTTTTATATTAGCATTTTGGTTTAGATTTAATTACACATGGGCAAAAACAACATTTTTGTGCCACGTTGCAAGGGTGGATCCATCCGCGTGCAGAATGTGGCGTTCTAATGCTTGGATGTTTATTAGTCCCGGGAGAATGTCAGGTTGATCGGGCTGGCGCCCGAAAGGTGGCATGAAGCCCGATCCGATAATAAAGCAAATGGGCCGTGCTCAGGCTCGGCTCAAGCTTGGCTCGTGGGCCAACGAACCCGAGCTCAAGCTTTTTTGTAGCTCGGTAAAAAAAGAGTCGAGCCGAGCCAAGGGCTGGCTCGTTCATGGCTCGTTCGAAGCTCGTTGATTCGTATATTTCTAGGTATAAGTTCAATCCATATCACTAATGATTGGTCTACCAGCTTGCATACAATTAGACATAACGCCACCCAACTAAATCCTCAAAGGCCTAAAATAAAGGCCTTCCTTGGCAGAGCCCCCCAAACCTTCTATTTTTCAAACCCAAAAATCACTTATCAGACCGAGCCTCGAACAAGCCCAAGCCAATCTTTTTCTCCAGCTTGTGCTGAACGAGCCGAGCCTGAGCCAATCATAGAAGTGAGCAAGCCGAGCCGAGCCAGCACTTGGCTCGCTCAAGCTCAGCTTGTTTCCATCCCTAGTCGTGCTGGCCTGTTTCGGAAGGCGTGCCTGTGTCGTGCCTGAAACCTGGCCAGGCATGCCGTACAGCACGGGCCGAGGTCGCGTGCCGTTCTTGGGCAGCGCGACACGATTAAAATTTTCATAAAGAGCACAAACATGGCAACATAGTACATACAAAAACTACAGTAAACCCGAATCAGAATAGAATGTTATCAAGGCATTCGCGTGTCCTCGTATCCAAGTTTGATCGCACAACTATGCACAGACTCCCCCAAAGGAGAGAAGATCTTATGCACGTGAGGAAGCTGAATGACAGAAGAGAGGCTCAACTCATCTGCGTGAGCAGCCAAACGGATCATTTCCCTGAAGTAATGATGTGAAATCTCACCAAGCCCATTAAATGTGCTTCCACATATCATTGTGTTCCATGAGGATCCCTATATGGCATCCTCTGAAAGACAGCCTCAAAAGAGCGAAAACTTCCACACCTCGCATACATGTCCATGAGAGCATTTCAAAGACTTAGATGGTCAGTTTCGATGCACCTCTTCATAGCTGCACCATGAAGAGCCACCCCATGCTCCATGTTGCCAGCACAGGACACCCCCGACAGCATGACTAGGGTCGTGACATCAAACGCCCCGACCACGTTCACCATCGGCCGGAAGAGCACCACGGCATTGGCGTAACGGGAATTCAGCATTGATCGCGGCATTCCACATGATCACGTCTGGGGCTACGGCCTCATGGAACAACGCTAAAGCAGAGCCTGCGTCGCACACCCTGGCGAAGGCAGTGACGGCGGAGGTGTCCATGAGCAGGTCCATCACGGCATGGGACTTGAGAGACGCGCAGTGGAGGGGCGAGACGGCGCTCGCGTCCCTGGGGGCGCCGAGGAGGGCACACACGATAGTGCTAGCCCAGTGTTGGTGATTCTTATGCCTATTAGAATTAATCCGTAAGCACACGGATGTCGTAGTAGCTTTCACCCCGGAGTATTTCAAAGGTATCGATTTCCCACAAAGAACGATAAGAGTTTAGTTTCTAGTCTTGACTTGGTCAGATGGATAGGGTGGAATGACGAAAGTGGGGTAAGATATTTCGGGTCGAGAGGTTCTACTAAAGGTTTACACTAGTCAAGGGTACAAGCATAATCCACACACAATTTCTACTATGCATTGGAGCTCGGTCGATTCACTACCACCTGCTGTCAGTTAAGAACACTGAATGGTTATGATCACCCCCGATTGGGCTCGACTGGGTTGATACTAACGGGACAGATTCCATAAACTGCCGCGCGGATAGCAGGGCTGTCACCACATACTACCTACTGCTCAGCCGTTGAATCAGGTGTTTACCGGGTACTAACTAGTCTAGACACCACGTCTATTCCTAACAGTATTACGTATCAAGGATGTCACTCGAGACGCACTCCCACTAAACCTGGCACTAATATCTATTGTGTCACCCAAGCATAGAGATTTAGCACTCAAGATCTAGCACGAGCCTAATATCAACAGAGAGATAATGTATACAAAATAAACTTGCTTTATAAATAAAGTATGGGACTAAGTGTTACCGATAAAAGACGAAGCAAAACTCACACCCGAGTTTGGCTCCAGAGCTCTTGTGGAGGGATACCGACTCGCCGGCTTCTCCTCAGCACTAACTCTCCTCTCTCACCTACTCTACTTGATAAATGAGCAGCGTTGCGCTGCTTTGTGTTCTTCCCGTACTTCTCCGTACCTTGCAAATGAGGAGAGGGGCTTCTTTTATAGCGCACCGCAGCAAGTGAGGGTGTGCCACGTGTAGGGACACATGTACTCTTCTCCCGGCCAAAGGAGTACCCAAGGAAGCATCCAAGGGGTCGGCCGGCCAAGTCGGTCGGCTGACCAGGCTTTGGTCGATCCCGGCCCTCGGTTTCGCATGGGATCCCATTTTAACGATGTAGATCATCCCCTTAAGGCGGTTTTGGTAGCTGAGGCCGGTAAAACCGACTTTCTTGTGAGCCAAGTGATCTTCTCCAATGCAATGTCATCCCTAAGATCAAACCGACTTGATGTGTACGGTTGGGATGGTCTCCTTTTGTGCTTCTAGAATCCTTGGAGAAAGGGCAACCTCGGCTTGGACCAGGTGCCGATCAGCCGGCCAGGGTTGGATCGTCCGACCGGGGTTTTTCCACGTTTTGGGTCCAATTTTGCTCAGTAGGTCCCTAGAGACACAAACTTACCAAAAACTTGTGAAACTTTGTTAATTTGCACATTTTTAGTCCATGTTCCTTTATTTGGGAGTTATGTTGACGATCGAAAGTGTATGAAAAATTGTAGAAATACACCTTTTCTCCTTTTTCAAAATACACCTTCTCTCTACATGTTAATTCTAAATATTTGAAACAAGTGTATTCACGATTTCTTAAGGAAGAAACCATATCCTTCTATCTGCATTAATTTTATGACATGTCATTCTTCTATCCTATCAATCATAGCAATAAACGAGTGAAAAAACTGCATTGTAAGTGTTCTGAAGGGTTAGGGAAATATTAGGACATTATTAAAAAGGATTTTGTTTTTTATATAAAGGACATGGAGTCGCAACTCTGTAGCAAGTATGCAACTAGCACTGGAACTAGCACTTGACCATAGTCCAATGCGTACGCATTCGTTCAGTACTTCAGTGTGGCAAACTGGCGACACAAACCTTCCTGGGCTCGGCATTCCCCAAATCCCACTCCCATGTTCCCTCCCCTAGACTCAACCGATGGCTCGACTCCTCAATCCCTAACAGTAGGCAATGGCGATGGGGGAGGTTCCCTCCATATCTAGCATGCGTGGCACGGTGGTGCCTACCAGGCGACAGTGTGGGCATGCGGTAGCTGCTACCAAGCTTGTGGACCGGTGTTGATGGTCCTTATTTGCAACATTTTATATCTTTTGACCGTTAGCATATCCACAAAATAATGGGATTTAAGCTACATTTAGCCTAACATTAATGAGTTTCACGAGTTATGGTGTAATCTCATGTTTTGCAGGCATGCGCCCAAAATATACAAGAAATAACGGTTTATCGGGCATACACAAATCGAGCTGTTTAAATTAAACATATTTGTAAAAGTCTTCAAATGCTAAATTAGACTGCACCATGGTGAAGAGCTCGTCTAGACGATCGAAAAACATATATTATTTGCTATATTTTGAGCTCGGATGAGGAAGAAATGAGTTCTGAAATATTGCGAGACAAGCTGGGACCTAGCCGACCGACCCAGACCAGGCCGGTAGACCGGTCCCACTCTTGGTCCAATATGTCTCGGTCTTTCTCCCATATGCCAAGAAACACATCAACAGGCTATCCTAACCATTCATGCAAGCCGGTTTTGATCCTAAAGATGAGATTGCATTGGAGAGGAACACTTGGCTCGCAAGGAAGTCAATTTGACCGGCCTCAACTACCAAAACCGACATGAGGAGGCAATCTAGACCATCAATGGAGCATCCCATGCGAAGTAGAAGGCCTGGATCGACCGAAACCAGGTCGGCCGACCCTCTTTTTTGGCGCCTTAGGTTTTTCTTCGACTCACATCAAGCCTACACGTGTCCCACTACGTGGCAATGCCTCACTTGCGACGGTGCACTATAAATAGTGGGGCATTGCCTCATTTGCAAAGCACGGAGAAGTGCGGAAAAGAAGAAAGCAGCGTTACGTTGTCCAAATAGAAATGCAGAAGTAGGGAGAGAGAAGAGCTGAGTGCTGGGGAGAAGTCGGCTCTCTATTGTTTGGTAACACTTAGTCCTATCCCTTTAATTATAAAGCAAAGTAACTTCATACATATTGTCTCTCTGTTGGTATTAGGCTCGTGTTAGATCTTGAGTACTAAATCTCTATGCTTGGGTGTCACAATAGATATTAGTGTCAGGTTTAGTGGAGGTGCGTATTGAGTGACGACTTGGTACGTAGTACTACTAGGAATATACGGGGTGTCTGAACTAGTTAGTACCCGGTAGACACCTGATTCAACGGTTGAGCGGTAGGTAGTAGGTGGTGACAGCCCTGCTATCCGCGCTGCAGTTTGTGAAATCCGCCCGTTAGTCTCAGCCTAATCGAGCCCAATCGAGGGTGATCATAACCATCCGGTGTTCTTAACTGATAGCGGGTGGTAGTGAATTGACCGAGCTCCAATGCCGAGTAGCTTTTGTGTTGGGTGATTTTGTATCTTTGGCTAGTGAAACCTGTAGAACCTCTCGACCCGAATTATCTTATCCCACTCCCGTCATTACCACCATATCCATTCGGTCAAGTTAGATTCTAGACTAGAACATTTCTTGTTCATCGTGGAAATCGATACCTTGGAATACTCCCGGATGAAAGCTACCACGATATCCGTGCGCTTGCGGATTATTTCTGTTAGGTAAAAGAATCACTAACAGCCGACAACGACGGTGCAATGACAATGTGGCCTCCTTTACGTCCTCATCCCCTCCAACACATGTGACCCCTTCCACCATGGCAGAGACAACCACAAGTATGCTTTTTTACTTTACAACTATGATTTGCTTCGATTTATTCCTGAGGTGCATTGATCGTTCCCCGTCGCCTGTGGTCCATGGCTCCTCTACTCCTCTTCCTCTACTGATTTTGTCTTGAGATCTTCGTTGTTGTTGTTGGTAAGTGCAACTATCTGTTGCTCTGATGCCCGATCGATGCCTATAAATTGTTCTTGTTCATGACTCACGAGTTCAGTCGTTAGTCTGTTGGTTCTCTTTTCTCTTCTTTGATCTCTCAAACTCTTCACCCTCTGTCCCTCTCTAGTCTCTACCCTCCACTATCCACTACCCAGTCCAGTATTCAAATCCTAGCAATGATATAACTATGAGAGGCAACGTGAGTGTACCATGAAAAACAAGAAGCAGACTACAAGGGCGACAGAGTGTAAACAAAAATGCCTTGTAGCCCGCATTTCTAATGCCGCTAACAGTAGTTCTTCTCATCCTATTTCTTGTGATGATGGCCACATCAATCCTTACCAACTCTCCCCAAGCATGAGAGATTATGGATTTTTCAGAATCATTCGATCACGTCAGAGATGACTTGTTTCAAGTATTTAACTTGCATTATAGGAAGTTGGCAAAAGCGAGGTGGAGTCTCATGCGAGATGGAGGACCTTTGGACTTTATATTATGAATTGTATTAGTATACTTGTAATTGTGTATTAGTATCTGAATTATGAATTGTGACTAGAATATACCGGAGTACTGCACTTGTATTTTAATGTATTTGAATTTGAACGAGAACTTACATCTAGCCTAGCTCGGTTCATTTTGTTACCAAACCGACCTCAGCCTAGTGGGATGACCAAGTTAAAAACTAGGTTCTACTCGTGGAAAAGCTCGCGATCAGCTAAGAAGTGCTCGCAAGCCCGAGAAAAGGTCATGCGTGCCAGATTTAAAGGAGGATGTAGGGAGGAGGGCGACTGAAGGAGGTTGGAAGAGCGGCACAAGGAGGTGAGTAGAGGCGGCACCTACTCGATCATTTCAATGGGGAGGAGACACGAAAGGGAAGAAAGAGAGAGAAGGGCATGTGGGTTAGGGAGCGGGGTGTTAGGGATGGAAAAAAGAGAGCTCCTATGACTTGTGAGTCGTGTCTCACTTTGCTAGGATTGACCGAGTCACGAGTGAGCTTGTTTTTGGTTTGGCTTGGTTCGATGACCAAGTTAAGAATTGGGGTTAGGCTCGGCTCATTAATCATGAGTGGAGCTGTGGACAAGTGGAGTAACAGTAAAAGTTTCAGTCTACCGGTCCAACAACCAAATACACCCCCCGTAAAATTGAGCTGTTTACTTTACAAGTAAAATTGAGTTGTTTATAAGCCACGCGCAAGAGAGATTTGGTTTAGTAAATGTTACGAGTCATGAGTAATTATCGGTTAGTGCTAAGTGATATCATAATCACATAAACATCTCTCTCTTTAAGCGTGACAGGGTTAAGCTTTCTGGCTTTCTCGTGCCAGCGAATCAGTAAAGAAAGGGACCAAAGGCTAAACAAAACAACAAAGATAGCACTCCATAAATAAAGAACATCAAAAGCAGAACCAAAAGCATCTTCACTGCACTCTGCTAGCTACACGCCCGCGTCCCAGGCCCCGCCAGCCCCGGCCTGCCGTGCCGACATCGCCTCGCCACCCTCGCCGGAAGTGGGAGAGAAGAAGGGAAGGACGCTTGCTTGCGCGATGGCGAGAGTCGAGGCGGTGGTCGTCTGCCTCCTGATCATCGCCATGGACGTCGTCGCCGGCATCCTCGGAATCCACGCGGAGAGAGCTCAGAACCAGGCAAGCCATTAAGCATAGCCTGTGGCCCTGTGCGAAAGCTCTCTGAATCTGATTCCGCCGCTCGTGCTGAGTCCTCGCAGGGGAGGCACCTGAGGATATGGTTCTTCGTGGAGTGCAGGCAGCCGGTCCGGCAGGCATACAAGCTCGGCGTCGCGGCGGCCGCGGTGCTGGCGGCGTCGCACGCCGCCGCGAACGTCGCCGGCGGCTGCACGTGCGCCTGCTCCGGCGGCGGGCTCCGCCGCTCGTCGCCGAACCGCCAGATGGCGTCCTTCGCGCTCGTCCTCTCCTGGTATGCATTACGACGCTCCAAGAGCTAGTCTTGCATGCTTGCTAGCAACCCAAGATTCTTGCATGCTTGCTAGTTGCTAGCTAGCTTCCTGATCGATCGATTAAGCAGATTTGTGGTCTTTAGCGTTGTTGGATTCTAAAGAACTGATGTTTTGAATTTGAGCTGAGTGAGCTGAGACCGCGCGCTGTGTCTGCGTCAGGATCGTGGTCGTGGTGGGGGTGGCTCTGCTGGTGCTCGGCGCGCTGCCGAACAGCTCCAAGGCCATGGCCAAGTGCACGGTGCCGCGCCGCCACTTCCTCTCCATCGGCGGCATCCTCTGCTTCGTTCACGCCCTCTTCTGCCTCGTCTACTACGTCTCCGCCAACGCCGCCGCCCGGGAGGACAGCCGCGCTCCTCGGGCCATGGCCGTGCATGCATGATACTGGCGTCTATGCTGCTGAAACCGCGTGCCTGCTTGAGCAGCTTTGACTGATTTCGGATTCGGATTTCTGAGTGCAGCAGTACTGTGTGCGTGTGTGTATGTGAATGAAGCATCTGTATCATGTCAAATAAAATCTTGAAGGAATGCAGTATAGTGCTCTGCAATCTGCATCATGTCAATAAAAACTTGTAGGAATGCAGTGATAAGTACTCTCGGGATATTATTTATTTTGACTAGCAGGGTACTGACGGTTGGCAAAACGTTGGTGAGAAGTCTAGCCTGTTGTTCATCTATCTCATTCAGTTTTGAGCAGTCTCAAATCGAACGAACCAGAGCTTTTATGCAGAGTGGAAACACCGAGCGAATCACAACACAATTTGGCTCGAGATGGACATTCGGCACAATTTGCCACCCTCCCCATGCGCCTTAAACGTGCATCGCTAAGATTATTGCGGTCATTGTCCTGGGTTACATCAGGGCAACCCTCTCTTATATAGTACTTTCTAGAGTCCAACTCCAACTCTAAACCGATCCTACCTATTACAACATAGAGTCCAATTGTAACCCTCCTCGTACACATATTCAACATAAAACCTTACAATTAACGATTTGGTCAGCACGTTGGTGAGAATTGGAGACAAAGAGAAGGGTCAGGAAGAGCAAGTCTACGTCCCTTTGGACTGGTGCAACAGCAGCTACAGTAGTAGCGGCGCGCCGACCATCGCCGAAGGCCGGGGTGGCGGCGGCGTCCTCGCGATGCTCGATGGACGTCCTCCCAAATACCAATGTTGGGAGCTCACGATATACAATGGCGGGATTTATTTATACCATTTTATTACTAGAAAGTGGGATTACATAATTTGATAAAATATTTCATTACCTTTAAGAATTTACAAACTTTTTTTTGTAGAATTTTTGATTTTTTTGATATTTTAAATGAAATGGATCAATATTTCTACCAATAGAAAATGTAAAAGGATTTATTTTGAACTCGGGCCAACAGATTTGGGCCTTGGCTTAGCTTGGTCCATGAAGCAGTGTATAGCCTAGACGTAGGTTAGGTATGTGCATGGGGGCTGACGGGCGGAGCCTGCCAATCGGTCAGAGAGTGAATGGAAAAATTTGGGGGCTTCGTCGGGGCCGAAATAACGCCAGCAAACGGCGGTCAGAGACGACATGATGAGGCCAAAATCAGGCAATTGGGAGCACAACGAACCTGGAGGTGGTCGCGCGGTAGCTCGGGAAGGGCAGAGGAGACCAGACGGTAAGGTGGTTGCAGCGGAGCTCACAAACAACACCGAGAGAGGAGCTCCGGTGGTCAGCGACGAGCAAGGGGAGCACTAGTACCTCTACAATACCAAGAGGAAGCTAAATTGTGCTGACATTGAGCGTGGAGGAGGTGCATAGTAGCGAGGCAGCAGTTGTCGGAGTTGAAGACGAAGGCGGCATGGGGGTGGCTCGGGGCAGCTCAGGGAGGAGAGGAGGGTGGTGGAAAGTGGCTTGGATCATCGGCGAGACCTGGGAAGGTCTATTTATAAGCAGCCGCGAGCTATGGCGGTCAGAGTGGTGACCGGCTAGGGTTTTTGGATAGCGGTGAAGAATCCACTGTAAACAAGGAAAAAACAGGGGCTGTGAGGCAGCGCATGAGGTTGGCGGCGAAGAGGTGATTCTGGAGAGGGCGAAACTGTGGCGAGGAAGCTCGGAAACAATTAAAACGATGATCTATGGTGGGCGGCACGGTTGAGGCGACGGTGCCGGCACTACAGGAAACAAGACTTTTGTGGTCGGCCTATGTCGACGACAAACGAGCAAATACCGACGACAAAACGTTATGTCGTCGGACAGCCGACGACAATAGTTCGTCGACAATGTGTCGACGACAAAAGTCATTTTTGTGGTCGGCCAAACGTAAAACCGACGACAAAGCTGGCTCCTGGGCCGAGCGCCCAGGGGAGATCTTTGTGGTCGGCCGTCATTCGAGCCGCCCACAAAACTATACCCGACGGCACGGGCACGTTGACGGCGCTCTGCCATGTGGGTCCCACAGACAAGGTGAGGATGCCATGTTGCAGACTTTTGCAGTCGGCCAGACTAGAGGCCGACCACAATACTACACTTTTGTGGTCGGCTGGACTGATGGCCAACCACAATACTTCTATTTTGTGGTCGGCTAGACTGATGGCCGACCACAATGCTATCTTTTTGTGGTCGGCCAAACTGGAGTCCGACGACATTTCTTACAGTTTTGTGGTTGGCTTGTACATATGTAGACGACAGTACTCAGACTTTTGTGGTCGGCCTGTGCATATGCCGACGACAATACTCAGAACTTTTGTGGTCGGCCTGTGCATAAGCCGACGACAATACTCAAGACTTTTGTGGTCGGCCTTTGCATAGGCCGATGACATTGACGGTGTGCCAGCAATAATATTGCTGGTAATTTATAAAAAGCTCAATTTTAACCTACAAAAAAACTGTATTCCCCACAGTTTTACATACCCAAATCCCCATAACAATCACAATATATGGCGACCATATTTGCATCCACCAATACATTTCACAATCACAATCACAGACAAATGCACATATAAACAAAAGTGCGACATTATTACAAATTATCCAAAAATTCACAAGTTCACAATCACAATCATCGAGTGCATCGTCTATCTCACAAGTTCACATTAAATGCACAGAACCCACAAGTTCATCTTCTAAACACGTCTAAGAACGCGAACCTGCGAATGGATCGGCGAACATGTCCTCGACTGATCTTGTGGCACTAGAATCACCTCCCTGTGGAGCATTTGTCGTAGCCGCTGGTGCCGCTGAGCCAGACACCTGCAAGATTAGAGGAAACCGTAATTTTTATAACTTTTATGCATTTGTGTGATTATTTGAAAATGTTGTGTAAACTAGAGAAAAGCTTTACCCCCGGAGAAGCCACCGGTGCAGAGCCAAACTGGAGCACGGGAAACGAGATCGGCGGCACAAATGGGAAAAGAGTGCCGACCTGTGTCGTCGGGGCCCCCGGCGGCTGCGTGAAGACAACCGGCGGCTAGCCAGAGGTCTCCACTCCCTGGAACGCCTGCGGATATGATATGTTAGCGTCGAAAATTATTTAGGACAACCTAGCTACATATAGGATCGTAATTACATGTTGCATGTACTGCATCACGAAGAGGTTCTGATCCTGGATGGCCTGCATCCGCCTACTGTTCTCCTCTCGCTCCGCCTGCCACCTCCTGTTGTTTTCCTCTCGCTCCGCCTGCCAACGCTGCTCATCCGCCACCCTGTGTTGCTGCATCTCCGCGATAAGCTTGTTCTGGGCTTCCAGCTGGGCACGGACGGAAGAGGAGGCCTGCTGTCGACGTGCTCTGACATCAGCCTTGTAGGAGTCGGACGGCACCACAGTGTCCTTGAAGCCGTATCTACCGTGACTCCTCCCACCGAACTGGTCGTATATGACCATAGGGTCGACCGACATGTTGATGGGGTCACAGTCGACACCGTGCTTCTCTTTCATGGCTGTAGTATATATGTCCTACGAACAAATGAGATATTAAGTAGATTAATTTGAAAACGATCGAAATGGTGTAGAGAAGCGAAAAGAGCTAGTCACTTGCAAGCTTGTCCTGCGCAGCCGGTGGCATCAGTGCCTGTGTGCCGTCAGGTTGGACATGGGGCGTGTGTGCTACCCTCCACAAGGTGAACCCAGAGGGCTCAAGTCCCGTCTCCAACTCCTATAGATTAATATGCAATGTGAAATGACCATAAAGTTGATTGTAATTGTAAAAGATAAGTGGACTTACGATATCTCGCGCGACGAGACCCATGCCTCGTCGTCCTAGGTAGGTGGCGCAGATGTCGGGGTTAGAATCCCTATTGCCTCTGTTCCTCCTTGACCTCTCGATCCACTCCTTAGAGGCCCACATCCGGTAGAAGTCTCTCCAGGCGTATGGACACTTATCCATCCAGTCTGGACACCAAGGCTTGTACTCTTGAGCCTTTAGATGCTCTAGAGCTGCCCTTACCCTTGACATCTTTCTAATCCCCCTCTTGCCATGGTGCTTCAACACCGCATCCAAACGAGACAACCTGATGGCGTCCCTAACCTTCCTTGTCGCCATTGTGTCGAGCACATGGCGGCAAGCCTCGTAATCCTGCTGGGTTGCCCCAGAAAAAAGCTGGTATCTCTCCTGAAATGAAAGGAACACATGACCAAATACATAAAGCTATAAACACAAAACCATAAATAAATGAAATTTGGAATGTTACCCAGAACTCGTGGATGACATGATCGGCGATACTTCCTCCCTCATCATCCTCCACGAGCGAGTAGTCGCTCCAATTGAGTGCCGGGCGTCGATCATCGCCCTTGCCTACTCGCCCGGGGTAGAGCTGTTTGAGCAGCACCCCTAACAAGTAGCTCGGCTCCTGCGGACCCTTGTTGACGCAAACCAAGCATCTGCACATCAAATTCAAAAAAGTATTTATCAAGTTTGTGGTTAGCAATAAGAGACATCGAGGAATCAGCTCCAGAAAAAGTAGTTATCAAATACCTCTCACCGGTGGCAACCTGCACCACTATCTCTCGCTTGGATCTGCGGGGGCTTTTGTAATTTGTTGCTCCCGTAACCTCTCTTGGAGCTCGAGGACTTAGCTCTAGAGGACGAGGGTGGCTCCCAGTTGTCGTCCCCCTCCTCCTCTACCACATCGGCCTGCCAGTCCGAAATCCTCCGTGTAGACCTCCTCCCCTCCCTCGTCCTCGTCGGTCTCCTCCACCTCAAGCTCCTCCTCGTCGCCCTCCAACGCCCCCGTCCACTCGTAGTCATCGGCCCCGCCCTCTCCCTCATCGCCGGCCTCCACGGACCCCACCTGGGAGAGGGGGGCCACCACCTAGGAGTGGAGGGCCAACACCTCGGGGTCGGTGGCCACCACCTAGGAGTGGAGGGCCACCACCTCGTCGTCCTCCCCCAAATGGGTGTCGGTGGCCACCACCTCGTCGTCCTCCCCCAACTGGGAGTCGGTGGCCACCACCTCGTTGTCCTGGTGCTCTGGTGCACTACGCCTGCCCCCCTTCCCCCAAACCTTCTGGGCCCTTTTAGCCAACCTCTTCAAAGATCCAGTCATCCTGCAAAAATCAAATTAAATGACATGAATTAGAAGTATATGAATCGAATGGGATGAAATAATACAAAATAAATAAATATCTTAAATGAAAGAAATTAGATGTATATAAGTATAAACCTATAAATTTGAATAGCTTAAAAATCTTCGGCTTCCTCTTCCACATCTACCTCCTCGTTTTCTTCATCTTCATCTTCCTCTTCCTCTTCCTCTTCCTCTTCCTCTTCTTCTTCCTCCTCGTTTTCTTCCTCTTCCTCGTTTTCTTCCTCTTCCTCCTCTTCGTTTTCTTCTTCTGATATCTCTTGAACATCACCAATATCGTCATATAGCTCTCCTGTTAAATCTTTTTCTTGGAATGGCTCCATGTCCAGACGAGGCTCGTAGTCCTTCCGTGAGGTCGGGCAATCCACCAACTGGATGTCATTTATGGACAATCCACTAATTTTTGTAATCCGGATGTGCGTATAGCAGATAGAACACCAGCTCAACCTGTTCGGGGAGAATGAACACATCGGGCTTCTGATACAACTTCTTATGATTGATCTCAACTAGTCCAAGTTCAGGAGTAGTCCGCACCCCACTTTCAGGATCGAATCATCTGCACCGAAATAGCACTAGCGAGAGATCGTTGTTGCCTTCGTAAGATATTTCTATAATCTCCTCAATGATTGCATAATATTCTATGTCTGGACCACCAAGGTTGTCTGTGACATAACTCACAACGCCGCTATTTACCGTAGTTGCATTTGGGCGAGCAGCCTCAGCCGCTTCGGACCGAAATCGATAACCATGGCAATCATAGCATCCATGCACCTTAATTCTACGGTTGCACCCACGTGACATTTGTCGGAGATCGTTGTGCACGCTGGAATGTTTTTGACACTGCACAATCATGCGCGACAAGATTTTTTAAGGATTTGAAATGCTAATGAAACTTTACCTTATATACGAGGAAGGAACTTACGTAGTAATGGAACCAGGTTAGAAAGTTCGGACGGTTTTGTCCGCCACCTCGTCGTTTCAGCTTCATAATTTGTTCACCCGAATGATCACCTGGTCTTCTCCACTCTTCTTGAATGAATTGACTGCAATATATTCTTCAATTATTTATAGCAAAAGTATATTTATAATTTAATTAAGACATTTACTAACTTACTCGATGTACACCTTCACTTCATCCATGTTGTCGTACACGTATAACTGAATCGTAATTTTTTTTCTCTGCATCCAAGTCACGTGTCGTGCTTTTACCAACATTGCATCCGGCTTGGTCAAGAAATACCTCAAGAGTGGAAGTAATTTTACGACGTGCCTTCTTATACCTCGGCTGTGAGACATGAACCTTGTTCTTCGTCGCAAAGTACTTATCCGTGAAGTACGCGATCTCCTGAGTCAGCCAAGCTTCGGCAATATTTCCTTCGACTCGTGCTTTGTTTTTCACCTTCGTTCTAAGACTTTTTATCATGCGTTCCACAGGATACATCCACATGTACTGTGCTGGCCCCCAACTTGTGCTTCATATGGCAGATGCACTAGTAAATGTTGTGTGCAGTTGAAAAACCAGGAACATAAATCTTCTCGAGCTTTGTCATGAGCACAATAATCTCCTTCTCCAATTTCTCCATCCTTGATGTGGATAGCTCTTTTGCACACAGCTCTCGATAAAAGAAGCTAAGCTCTGACAATGTGATCCAAATAGCGTCGTCAACATATTCACGCCATACGTCCAGAAACAGACGTTCTATGAAAATTTTGTAGTCGTGAGCTTTCATTTCATTTAACTTGCATTGCTCTATACTAACGGCATGACGAATGCTCGCCGTATACCCATTTAGGAATTTAACCTTTTCCTTAATCCAAAGTAAAATCTGTCTTATTTGCCCACGCGTAAGATAGTAGTTTGCCCTAGGATTCGACCCATTCTCGTCGAGGTTGATGTTTGGCCGATTACATATCAAAGCACAGTCCTCTCGAGCATTTTTGTTATCTCTAGTCTTTTGTGGAATGTCCCAGTTTGTGTTCACGACTGCCTCGCACATGTTTTTCTCTTGGTGCATCAGATCGAGATTGTGAGGCTGCTTCAGATCTGTTGCACGCCCTACACATTTACTTCCGTATATTGAATTGACCGCTTGCTTGTGAGTGCCATCGAGCCTCCTAGTAGTCGCTTGTGCTTTATTGTGATCGCTTCCGCAACTAGACTCTAGATCCACCGATAGCTTGGGTCCCTAACTTGACTGAGTAATCAAGCGAATCGAAAGAAATAAAATTTGAAAAGAGCCGATTCACCCCCCCTCTCGGCCTTAGGATCCTTACACAAACCAACAAGTATTACCACCTTTTTCAGTGTGAATGCATCAGTGTTACACAGGCATTTTGGGCACGACAACTTTCCATGCGTGCTCCACCCCGAGAACATGCCATATGCCGGAAAATAGTGTATGGACCACAGATATGCGTCACGCATCCTAAAGTTCTGTCCCTTATAACTATCATATGTCAAAACTCCTTAGTTCCACAGGTCGGTTAGCTCTTCTACCAGTGGTTTCATAAATAGGTCTAAATTTTTTCCAGGAGACTTAGGTCCAGGTATGATAACAGAAAAAAACATGTATTATTCTTTCATGCAGATTTGAGACGGCAAGTTATACGGGATAGCAAAAACTGGCCAGCACGAGTACGGCTGGGCGGTCATATGAAAAGGCGTGAACCTGTCGGTGGAGAATCCGATTCGCACATTTCTGGGCTCAATGGCGAATTCAGGGTGTTGTTGATCAAAGTGCTTCCAGGCTTCTGCATCTGATGGATGAATCATCACGCCCTCCTTTCTACGTTTGTCCTCTTTGTGCTCATGTGTCGTGCCGTGGACTTAGACATGTAAAGACGCTGCAGGCGTTGAGTTATTGCAAAGAAATGGAAGGTTTTATGGCCACCTTCGTCTGTCTCACTTTACCATCTCGTCCTTTAACTTCCACGTACCGACTCTCATCGCAATGCTTACAATGAGTCAGCCCTGAATCGGTCTTCCAATAAGGCATGCAGAATTTTGGGCAATAGTCTATCCTCTCGCTCGGCATGCCTAACACGCTGAGAAATTTCTTTGACTTGTACAGATTAGGCGTCATCCTATGTCCACTCGGAAGTAGGCTATCGAACAGTTTGCAAATGTCGTTGAAGCAATTTGTTGATAGTTTATATTTGGTCTTCACTGCCATTAGACGCGACACTGCGGAGAGCACAGTCATATCGGTTTACTCATGCAGCGGCAACTTGGCAGAATCAAGTAGCTTCTCGAATTGTTGGGCAAGTGGCTCTGACTCTTCCTCGGGGGAGAGATCGTAAGCCTGAGCCACATTATTGGGGAGCTCGTCCAATCTGTCGACTTTGACTTCATCATATCCCTCACCAAAATCCATAGGGCTACACACAGTCGCCGGACGCTTTCTCTCACCATGAGCTACCATACAAAATAGTTTGGCTTGAAACCATGCCTACAGAGGTGTTCACTATCCCTTTTGGTCCTCTTCTCGTTGTTCGAGCATGCAGCACAAGGACACCACACGACCGCTACGTTAGGGTTGGGTAATTTTCTGAATGCATCTTCCACGAAGGCTGTTGTCTTTTCGAACCA
Source organism: Raddia distichophylla (assembly GCA_005191435.1). Classification (NCBI taxonomy): domain Eukaryota; kingdom Viridiplantae; phylum Streptophyta; class Magnoliopsida; order Poales; family Poaceae; genus Raddia; species Raddia distichophylla. Next base: position 1,383,317 of record SPJY01031644.1, read on the forward strand.
CTCTTTCGTGTGCCGTCCAGACTTCATCCAGCCATCGTACATCCACCGTCGATCTTCCATCGCTTACTAAATAACGTTCATGCATGCATTCAAAATTTAGGTTTAGACGGTTTAATACTTGCTAAATAGGAGGGCTTACCCACCCATAGATGTGCGTTTGAGTGCGGTACCCGCGACACGAGAGTGCACGGGTTGATATTCCGACAGCATAACCCCGCAGTTCCCCTAGTGCAACTATGGGTACGGTGTACCGCTTATGTTTTGCACTAGAAGAAGGTCAGGGTTATGCCATCGGAATTCCAACCCATACACTTCCATGCCACGAGCACCGCACTCAAACACACATCCATGGGCTGTCCAAAACATGGATAGTTCGGGACCGCAACACCTTTCGTAATAGAACACAATGAATCACCGTCCGAGTTATTTACGAAAATATGTATTGGCCCCGAACGGGTTTGACGCTGGCTCGGTTAACGATACAAATTAATTTTATTTCACATACGGAATGAATAGGTATTAACTCACTAATTGCAAATGTGCTAAAAATATTGAAAATATACCAAACGTACCTGCGTCAGCGGCGGAGGGAGGCGGCGTAGAGCGGAGCTGCTGCGTCGGGGCGGCGGCGTGGAGGCAGCGGCGTCGGGGCTGCGGCGAGGAGGCAGCGGTAGCGTGGGGGCGGCGTGGGGGCGGCGGCGGTGTCGGCCTTCTCTCAGCCCGTGCGAGTGACTCTGTGAGTGTGTGAGATAGAGGAAGAAGCCTGCAGGACTTAGCGCACGCGCTCCAAAATTTTTAAAACTAGGCACTTTTGTGGTCGGCCCCTAAACCGACCACAAAAGTGGAGTAATGCCGTCTACCTGAGACGAGGCCGACCACAAAAGTGGAGCATTCTCGTCGCCCTGATATGAGACCGACCACAAAAGTGGAACATTGTGGCCTAAGGCTAGGCCGACCACAAAAGTGTGGCATTGTCGTCGGCCTGAGAAAAGGCCGACCACAAAACCCCCTGTCCCCCTCAGCAGCTTTCCGGCCACACACGGCCGCGCCTCGATCGACACTGTTCTATGTGCTACATGAGGTTCTAGGGCATGCCCAACACATTAAAAGTCGATCCACGGGGCTATATCGTTGTGAGTTGCACAGTTGGCACATTCTCACTATTGGCCGAGACTTTAGCGTCAGCTTCGTTCCATGAACGTTAAGGTCGAACCCAAAGAATCTTGTTACGGAAATGCAACACAGGCCAATGTAGACCCGTGAAAGAAATTACAATGTGTCGTGGGTGCCCTAAAACATTAGATGACAAATAGGACAGTGTCGACCGAGGCACGGGAGGGCCGGAAATTAGAGCCGGGGAGCAGGGGGTCTGTGTGGTCGGCCTTAATTCTTGCCGACCACAAAGATGTCGTAATGTGGGCGGCCCGCACTTCGGCCGCCCACATTGCATGAGCAATGTCGTCGGTCTAACACTAGGCCGACCACAAAAGTGTGGCATTGTCGTCGGCCGGAGAAAAAGCCGACTACAAAACCCCCCTGGCCCCCTCGGCCGCTTTCCGGTCACACACGGCCGTGCCTCGATCGACACTGTCCTATGTGCTACGTGAGGTTCTAGGGCATGCCCAACACATTAAAAGTCGATCCACGGGGCTATATCGTCATGAGTTGCACAGTCGACACATTCTCACTACTGGCCAAGACTTTAGCGTCAACTTCGTTCGACGAACGTAAGGTTGAACTCAAAGAATCCTGTTACGGAAATGCAACGCAGGCCAATGTAGACCCGTGAAAGAAATTACAACGTGTCGTGGATGCCACAAAACATTAGATGACAAATAGGACAGTGTCGACCGAGGCGCGGGAGGGCCGAAAATTAGAGCCAGGGGGCAGGGTGTCTGTGTGGTCGGCCTTATTTCATGCCGACCACAAAGATGTCGTAAAGTGGACGGCCTGCACTTCGGCCACCCACATTGCATGAGCAATGTCGTCGGCCTAAGACTAGGCCGACCACAAAAGTGTGGCATTGTCGTCGGCCTGAGAAAATGCCTACCATAAAACCCCCTGGCCCCTCGGCCGCTTTCCGGCCACACACGACCACGCCTCGATCGACACTGTCCTATGTGCTACGTGAGGTTCTAGGGCATGCCCAACACATGAAAAGTCGATCAACGGGGTTATATCGTCATGGGTTGCATAGTCGGCACATTCTCACTACTGGCCGAGACTTTAGCGTCAGCTTCGTTCCACGAACGTTAAGGTCGAACTCAAAAAATCCTGTTTACGGAAATGCAACGCAGGCCAATGTCGACACGTGAAAGAAATTACAATGTGTCGTGGATGCCCTAAAACATTAGATGACAAATAGGACAGTGTCGACCGAGGCGCGGGAGGGCCGAAAATTAGAGCCGGGGGCAGAGGGTCTGTGTGGTCAGCCTTAATTCATGCCGACCACAAAGATGTTGTAATGTGGGCTGCCCACACTTCGGCCGCCCACATTGCATGAGCAATGTCGTCGGCCTGAGACTAGGCTGACCACAAAAGTTTGGCAAAGTCGTCGGCCTGATAAAAGGCCGATCACAAAACCCCCTGACCCCCTCGGCCGCTTTCCGGCCACACACGGCCGCGCCTCGATCGACACTATCCTATGTGCTACGTGAGGTTCTAGGGCATGCCCAACACATGAAAAGTCGATCCACGGGGCTATATCGTCATGGGTTGCACAGTCGGCACATTCTCACTACTGGCCGAGACTTTAGCGTCAGCTTCGTTCCACGAACGTTATTGTCGAACTTAAAGAATCCTGTTACGAAAATGCAACGGAGGCCAATGTGAACCCGTGAGAGAAATTACAACGTGTCGTGGATGCCCTAAAACATTAGATGACAAATAGGACAGTGTCGACCCAGGCGCGGAAGGACCGGAAATTAGAGCCAGGGGGCAGGGGGTCTGTGTGGTCGGCCTTAATTCATGCCGACCACAAAGATGTCGTAATGAGCAATGTCGTCGGCCTATGATTAGGCCGACCACAAAAGTGTGGCATTGTCGTCAGCCTGAGAAAAGGCCGACCACAAAACCCCGTGGCCCCCTCGGCCGCTTTCCCGCCACACACGGCCGCGCCTCGATCGACACTGTCCTATGTGCTACGTGAGGTTCTAGGGCATGCCCAACACATTAAAAGTCGATCCACGGGGCTATATCGTCATGAGTTGCACAGTCGACACATTCTCACTACTGGCCAAGACTTTAGCGTCAACTTCGTTCGACGAACGTAAGGTTGAACTCAAAGAATCCTGTTACGGAAATGCAACGCAGGCCAATGTAGACCCGTGAAAGAAATTACAACGTGTCGTGGATGCCACAAAACATTAGATGACAAATAGGACAGTGTCGACCGAGGCGCGGGAGGGCCGAAAATTAGAGCCAGGGGGCAGGGTGTCTGTGTGGTCGCGGCCCTAATTCATGCCGACCACAAAGATGTCGTAATGTGGGCGGCCCGCACTTCGGCCGCCCACATTGCATGAGCAATGTCGTCGGCCTAAGACTAGGCCGACCACAAAAGTGTGGCATTGTCGTCGGCCTGAGAAAAGGCCGACCATAAAAGTTGAACATTGTGGGCGGCATAACAGTGACCAACGACATTGGTAGGACCATCACAGACGTCTGCCTTGTGGGCCCGCCTTGACGTGGTTTCGTTAGGCCGTTAAGATGCCGTGAACTGGGTGCCTCTATGTCGACGGCATAAGTTGTGCCACCGACAGAGTTTAGATGAGCGGGTCCAAATTTCAAATTTGCATGAAGGCGGGAGTGTTGGCGTGACTATTGTGGTCAGCCTTTTTTTGGCTGACCACATTGGTGATTAATGTCGTCGGACTCTCTTTTGGCCGTCGACATAGAATGAAAAACATTATCGACGGCGTTTTGACCGGCCACAAAAGATTTTTGGCCGACCACAAAAGTTTCGTTTCCTGTAGTGCGGCGTTTTCAGCGAGGGTGGCGCGACCGGAGGAGGACGAACAACGGTGGCCGATTGATTCTCTCAGATGATATATGGGCGCCGACGGATCTTCAAAATCTAAGCAGTATGGGAGTGATGATGTGGTTGAAGGGAAGCCATCGGATCTGAGCAAGATGATCCAGACGGTCGATGGCCACTTAAAGGAGCCGATGGGATGGGTTGGTGGTGACATCAAAGGAGTAATTTTGAAAGGGAAAGCGTGTTCCAAGAAATTTCCAGAAAAGGAAAGATCTTTTAAATTGCAAAAATATTTCTAGAAATTGGATCAAGCTTTAAAACTATTTTCCAGCTTGGAGCAACGCCACCACCGTGTTGGATTGGTGGGAGGATAGAATTCTCGGGATAATGGCCACCACTCTGAATGCATGTGCTTCTGCGGTTCTCGCTGGTCTTTGAATCCTCTGGTGTGAAAAGAACTCGAGATTTTTCAGGAATGTGCATACCACGTCATCCTGGTCGACGAAACGTTTAAAAGAGATGTTGCGTATGTGGAAGCTAGCAGGTGTAGTCGCTCTGCCTTGTGAGTAGTTCGCTTATTTCGAGCTGTGTCTGGTCGCGGCCTGGACAGTGCCCGAAGTTTGGGCATGTGCCGGCTGGATGGAGTTTGTTTCTACGGCTCTAGCCGTCGACCGTTGGGCCCCCCTTCCCCTCTCCTGTTTTGTTTCTTTTTATTCCCCTGGCTTTGATGCCGTTGTAAATGTGTCTCCTCTCTTAATGAAACCGCCAAGTTTTCTTGGCTTTTAATTTTCTTGTAAGGTTCGATGTATCGAGGGGCCAATTTTGTAGGCATCAATTCTTCCACCTCTTTAGCGAATTAGATAAATCATAAAAACAACAGAAGACCCATACGAGATCAATATAGAGTATACTAACTACCAAGCCTTTTTGAGTATGATTTGCTCTGACAATTTTATTGATCAAAATTCTTTGTTTAGTTGGTCTCGCAATTAGGGTTAGCATCAAAGAAAGTTCGATCCATTTCGAGAGCCCCCTCATGTGGCGAATGACGGCCCCTCTATTTTGTCTTGACTTTCCTAATGCTCTAAGTGTTGGATAAAGGCATACCAAATAGGACAATACAAAATGCCAAAAGAACTCCTTGTCACGTACATGTACTAAATTCGATAATGTCTTAGTTGCACAAGTACGGATGTAGTTTAGTTTAGTAGGGTCGTGACGTTGAATGTTTTAACAGTTTCAAACTTTATTGGATATAATAACGAAAGTTAGTTTAGCAGCATTATGACGATAGATGTCGTAACTTCCGGTATTTTTATTGGATATAATGATTACGGCGTCCTATGTCTTGACTTTTACGAACTTCATTGAATAGGTTGATTATGACGTCAAATGTTCTAACGATTAGAACCATCATACATGACACAACTCTATCTCAATGTGGAATATGTTGATATAGCATAAAAAAAACTATTTAAACCCAAACCACTTGACACCGACAACTGGGCCCAGAAGGAAAACACGTCATCGCCTCGCGGATTTCCAGTTGGCGCCCTCCTGGAAAATACGGAGCCGAAAACCAGCGCGCCCCGCCCCCTCTCCATCCCGCCGCTCCCGGATCGAAATCCGCGTGACCTCTCTCGATCTACCGTCCGTCCAAACGCATCCGACGGCGCCCACCCACGATCCGCGTGATAGCCTCCCATTGGCTGCCGCCCCGCCCCCTCGCACCTATATATTCTCCCTCGCACCACATTTGTCTCCCACCGTCTTCCAATCTCTCGCTCCCTCCGCCGCCGCCTCCCTTCCCTCTTCTTGTAGCGCGCACGCGTCGTTGCTCGGCGGTGAGATGGCCGGCCGTGGGAAGGCGATCGGCGCCGGCGCCGTGAAGAAGGCGACGTCGAGGAGCTCCAAGGCTGGGCTCCAGTTCCCGGTGGGCAGGATCGCGAGGTTCCTCAAGGCCGGCAAGTACGCCGAGAGGGTTGGCGCCGGCGCCCCCGTCTACCTCGCCGCCGTCCTGGAGTACCTCGCCGCCGAGGTACGGTTCCCGGATCTTGGGCCTTGTTACGTGCGATGTGGGTGCCGGTTTTGGGGCTTTCTTGTTGGTCTGATCTGGTTCCTGGCCCCGCCGATTCAACGATGCGCTTGGGTGTTTTATAGATCTGAATCGAACTGTGCTTTCTGTGGCATCGATTGATTACTTGGCGTTATAATGTTGGAAAACAACCGCTTTGGTTTATTGATGCCTTTAGCCTGCCGCAATTCTTAAATGAACCATCAGATTTGTGCATCGGATTGATGGCCGAATTCTGCTGATTCAGTGTAGATTTGCGACATTCTCGCTTGCAACTCTAGATATGCTGTGAACGCGATGTGCATTCTTGTTGCTGATCTCGTCGTCCTCTCTCCCAGGTTCTTGAGCTCGCCGGGAACGCGGCGAGGGACAACAAGAAGACCCGCATCGTGCCGCGCCACATCCAGCTTGCTGTGCGCAACGACGAGGAGTTGACCAAGCTGCTTGGCGGCGCCACCATCGCGAGCGGCGGCGTGATGCCCAACATCCACCAGCACCTCCTCCCCAAGAAGGCCTCCTCCTCCAAGGCCTCCACCGTCGACGACGACGACAACTGAAGCCCCCCTGCCTAATTTTATCACAATGAAGTTGCCGCAGATGGTTTCGTAGGGTGATAGTTTAGCTGTTTGTCCGGAGAATGCCATTCCGCTGGTTGGTTTAGAAGGTGGTTTTTGGTTGTGTATATGGCGAATTTTTTCGGTGTTGAGACTCAAAATGTAAGCCAGTTGCTTGATCTTGTTGGGGTTAAGTTCAATGGAGGGGAAAAAGGCTCCAGGTTCGATTGCATTCTTGGCTTTCGGCGCGTGATGTTATTCATGGCTGTCAGAAACCAATAAACTGTATTCCGAATCGTGTGCTTTGCTTCGATGCTATGAGGCGATTGAGGTGTCGCTTAGTTCTCGTGCAGCGCAGGCAGACGCTTGATTCGACCTGTTCGAGGCTGCTTCTGAGTCGCCGGAGCGGCCACCGCCGGTGTGCTGCGGCGGCATAGCAGTTCTACTTTGGAAAAGGTATTAAAATGGTCCCTTAACTACACATGTTGGATCATTTTGGTCTCTAAATCTAAATACTTAACTACACTTGTTGGACCACTTTGGTCCCTAAACCTAAATACCGGTCTTGATTGACCTTTGAACTATCAAAACTGGGCCAAATTGTTTCTTTGACCGGTCAGCATGGTGGTTTTGGAGCGATTTTGTAGATGTGGCGTGGTTTTGGTGACGTGGTTGCCACTTGGCTACCACATGGTTGCCACACCCCTATTTGTCCCGGAATGAGATCCTCTGCGGTCACACCGCGTCACACCGCGTCACTGACGCGTGGGACCGGGCCCACACGTCAGTGACGACTGCACGGTGAAGTTGACTGCAGAGGAACTCATCGCATTTGTCCCTGTCTCGCCTGTAATCTCTCTCTCCTCTCACTTCTCTCCCCCTAAAGACGCCCTCACCACGGGTTGGATGTACGCACGATCTCTGTTGTCGTAGCCGTTGCGGGGAAGCTCCGGTATAATTGATTATTTGCCCTGAAGTTGATGTGCAAATTACCTCGGAAGCTCTAGTGCTCCACGCCATGCCACCGTTGTCGTCGCACCGAGGAGCTCCGCCCCGCCGTCATCCTGCGTGCGAGGTTGTGTCACCGCTGCCGACGAGCTGGACGCACCCGCTAGCTCCGCCGCCGCAGCCATTGCGGGGGAGCTCTGCATTGTCGCCATCGTCGCATCGCGGAGCTCCGCCCCGCCACCGTCCTGCGCGCGAGGTTGCGCCGCGGCTGTAGCCGTTGTGGGGGAGCGCTGCCGCTGCAGTCGTTGTGGGGGAGCTCCGCCGTTACAGCCGTCACGCCGGGGAGCTTCGCCCCGCCGCCGCCATGCCCGTGAGGTAGCGCCGCCACCGCCATCTGCGCGGGAGCTCTGCGCCGCTGCCGTCATCCTCCCTCGTGCTGCATCCTCCTCGCGCGGTGTCGGGCGCGGAGGAAGAACAGGGTCGTCATCGCGGGCTCTCTCTGGCGAAGCTCTTGCAAATCCAATGAGGGAGAGAGATCAGGGAGGTTACCGAGATGCTCCAGATGCAAGGAATCGAAGGAAGGCTTATCGATCTCGATGAATTTTAAGATCAAGCGGATCGGGATGTTAGGACCGACGATGGGGAAAAATCCTCTCCGGCGAGCTCCAGTTCGATTCCTCGGGTATGGGAGTTCTTGAGAGGGGTAGGGAGCTTGAGCCAGCGGAGGGACGGCGCGCGCCCGATGCTGGAGATGGCGGAGACGACCAGGCGCGACTCCCTGGCTTGGAGCGTCGGCTGAGATGGCCGGGCGCGGCGCCCGGCGGAGACGACCAGGCGTGTCGTCCTGGCATGGAGCGGCGGCGGAGATGGCCAAGGTGCGCCCCTGGCTTGGCTGTGGTGGAGATGGCCGGGGCAGGGCGCCCGCCCTGGCGGCAGCCCGTGAGCTCGGTGGTCGTCATCGTTGGTGAGGGATTAGAGACGAAAGTGGGAGAGGAGAGAGATTACATGAGTGAAAGAAAGAGAGGAGGATGAAGACCAAGTGGCAGCTACGTGGCAGCCATGTCACCGAAACCATGCCACACGTGTAAAATCGCTCCAAAACCACCCTGCTGACCGGTTAAAGGACCAATTTGGTCCGGTTTTAATAGTTCAAGGGTCAATCAAGCCCGGTGTTTGGGTTTAGAGACAAAAATGGTCCAACGAGTATAGTTGAGGGACCATTTTGATACTTTTTCCTTCTACTTTTGCACTGCATCAATTTTCGGTGGTTTAAATATAGAGATCGACGTAGAACTGAATACATACTATTGCTGGAATTGTTAATATACTGCTGAAAGGGTTAATATGGACTTAGATTGTCCGTAATAAAGCGACCATACACAGCGTGGTACTTTTAGGTATTAGTAGCCATGAGATGATTTAAGGCCCTGTTATTTTTAGTTGATCTTAAGGCTGAACGACTAAAATGACTGAATTTTAAGCGTTTCTCGAGGTAGTCTCAAGATTCGGATCCATTTCGTTTGACTTGTCTTTTAAAACGTTAGGACCCACCTTCAAAGCAGCGAATAAATAAACTCAGAAAACTCAAAACATGTTTTTTAAAACGTAAATAAGTCGTTAAGTTGTTAAGCTAAAACAAACTGGGCCTTAGCCTTAGCTATCTTTGATTAAAACTATTAACAACCATATACATGTACCTTGAAAAGGAAAAAAAAAGAGACAATTATACATGCAACTTGAAAAGAAAGGAAGAATAAATGCGCATGCATCTTAAAAAAAAGACAATTAAATTATATGAATCTTGAAAAGGGGAAAATAAAAATTAATCACTTAAATGACCTATTTAAATGGTCCAAAAATTATAAATATATTTTTGAATAAATTTTAAATATTAGAAATGCACTATTTTGTGATACTGAGGAAGTAAATACTAGTGTGCACATATTGAAATGGTCAATTCTTTTTTTTTGGTCACAGAATTACTCAAATTGTCAACGTAAACATGCTGGCCAGTAGGGGCGCGTATTCGGTTAGTTCGCTGTGGCCAGTACCCAGTAGGGGTGTGCTTAGCTACTCGGTTAGTTTGGTTTATTCGGTACAAAAATTTAAAAACCGAGACGAAATTGCTCAACAAATTCCGGCGCGGTTTGTTCAGTTTACTGGAATTCATAAGAAACAATTAGCACTCCAAAGATTTGAGAAATAAAAAAGCTTATACTCGCAGCAAGGAGCCAAATAGAGCGTGGATCTTGCTCGGTTTCTTGGGTGATGGTGCTAGATGGAGATGCAGCGTCAGTGCCACGCTTGGCCCCGTTGCGCTCGCCTCCGACTGCACCCACTGAAGATGCTAGGCTCATTTTTTTTTTTAATACAAACCGGCATAACATTAAATAGGCCGGTTTAGGTCTCCAGCAGCCAATATAAAAAATTAACTACGAAATTATCAAGCCAAGCCATCTGCTGATCAGGCGGTGACTTTGCTCCTAGTTTAGCAAGTTTTATCAGCTATAGAATTACAACAACAATTACAGTACATTAACCGTAAATGATCAAACTCCAAGGATCTAGCTTCATATACAATGGTAGCCACACAACTCCTTGAAGCAACCCTACACCCTATACAATGCTATGCTCCTCTTGCGCCTAAAGATGGGAGATAAAAGAGAGGACTAGAGGAGGGGAGCAAAAGGATGAGGATGGTTAGGGTTGGTGTATTGGGCTGAAATTGGGCTTAGAAGATGATGGGCTGCACTGACAAAAGAAACAACAGACCATGCACTTCGTTCATTCGGTTTTATGGTTTCTGATGTTTAATAACCGAACCAAACCCGTAAAACCAAACGAAACCATCATAAAATCAAAACTGAAAACAGATAAAAAAGTAATATTTGGTTGTTTGGTTCGTTTAGTTTTTTTTCCACCCCTAGCAGCTACGCTTGGTGCAGCCAGACCAAGCCGGTGCAGGCCACCGTGTTTGATTTCCCTGGATGAGTTAAGATCGATCGCGACAAACCTACGTTTGTGTTATGGCCCGTTGGACCTTAGGTTAAGCTTAACCCCCATGGGTTTTTAATGCAGGGGTGTGTGTAGGTCGTGACCCCCTGCACACTGCCGCTATCCACTAGCTGCCATCGATTTCGTGTTGTCGCTGCCTCATGCGCCAACCGCCGCCACGCGCGTTGCCGTGTAGCCGCGCCCCTATAGTTGTCGCCATCATCGTGCTCAGCCGCGCCGCCGCGCTGGGCTAGACACCGCCATCACGCCGTTGCTCCTTGCCACTGCTGTGTTTCTTGGTGGTTGGTGGATTATGGCGAGTAGCCGCCTCGAAGAAGGATGGAAGAGAGGAGGAAGAAGGTAAGGGGAACCTAGGGTTTGCCTTTGTTTTTAATTTCTTCCTCAATTTTGCTTTGAATACACAAATTAGGTGTGTTCCTGAATTCCACCTAAACACATGATAAATTGAGTAGATTAGTGAGGAATACCTGTAGGGGTGAATCTTTAATAGTTCAGAATTATATGCAGCAAGTTCAGATGAGGTTTTGTTCTATTTAAAATCTGATTCAGGATTTGGTCATGTGAAAGAAATTGTGTGGCTACGTCTTAGCTCTGTTTCAAGTACAAGCACGATCATTGGATACACAGATTACGAGATATCACGCTTTAAATTACTAATTTTTAGGGTCGAAATGGTCCTAAAAGAGTTAATTTGGAGAGGGATTATTGGTATGGCGTAGATTAACTATATTATTCTCATAGATATTGATGTATTTAGATGCTCTCTCTTTATGTAGGTGTTGGATCGAAATCGATGTTTATCGTGCTTATCCTAACATCACTGGTTGAAAGGCAAGTATATGTCAAACTAATGTTTGCTTCATGATATATATTTTAAGGAGTTTAATTGCCATGTGACTGTCCTTATTGTATGGTTGAATGAGGAGTTTATGTTGATTTGATTTAAATATTACGTTACTTCTAAAAGGTGGAAATATATGATACCTGGATGACTGAGAAGACAGTGTTGCATAGTGGTATTATTGCATCATATTGGCATATGAGCCAGGTCAGCTATAAAGTCGTATAACTAGTCCGATAGGGCTGGTAAGAAAGTTATACGACTAGTCCGGAGTGCTCTAAAGATCTACTTGATATGCATTTCACAGGAGTGGAGTAATTGGTCCCCGTCTGAAACAGGTTGGACAAGGTGTGGCATCGACGGGTGTGCACCTAGCTATACTGGTATGAGCTCACAGTACAGACGCATGTGCATTGTATTGAAATGATGAGAAGTGAATTGTTTGGACTATTGGATGGAAGGTTGTTTCTGAGTATGGATTCATGGATGAAGTTTTGTCGTTCTTTATGTTTGTACATATACTTTGCTGAGTATATTTGAATACTCACTCTTGCTTTTATTATTTTTTAGGTAACCGATGGCATCAACATAAATGGGATTTTTGGGAAGTAGCACATCGTCCTGAGCACACACTACCTCTCACATTAAAATAAATGAATAATTTTACTAGTGTGACTTAGATATGTTAATTGCTTAAATCATTTGAGGAGCAAATTGTAATGAAAGGTTATGTTAAATTTGTATGTACTAAGTTCCCGTGGGTTGCTTTGTTGATTGTCATTTTGGACACTGACATCGTCAAAGAAAGAAAGGTAATTATAGGTCGTGTTGGGTTCCCGTTGAGGTGAAACCAGATTTTGGTTTATATAGGCTTGGTGGTGGTTAAATCTTATTACATTGTGCACTTTGTGAATATTTATGTTATCTCTGTTGTGTGGATTTCGAGGAAACTAGGGAGATGCTGTCGAAATTTTGTACGTAGATACTTAGTAGGTGGAGCTTAGAAGAGTTGGGGTGTTACAGTTTGGTTGCTCACATCCACCCCTCCCTGCCAGTGTTTTCTTCCACGAGATCATCGTCGGTGGATCCGAACTTCCATGGGTTGTCATCCCAAGATCTGATGTCCCCCAAGCTTTCCATGCCCCGATTTGATCTTTTTCATGCTTGCTGCACATTGATTCATTGTCGTCGGATCTTTCCATTATCAGAGCCACCATCACCAAAGCTCCCCGCGCTAGGATCCGCAGTCGCGTTAGATCAAGGCCCAAATTCGACCCCATGCACTGGTCTGATCGGGCCAGGCTTTTTCAGGCTGGATTGGACCGTAGTGTCGACACCCGATTTACAAGATCGGATTCCACCTGCGTAAACCTGTACTAGTCCCAAGGATCATGTCTAGTACACACAGATATACAGAAACGGAACAGTGCCAACGATAATATTATTACAAATGAAACATAGTCCAGTACAAACACATACAACGGCTCGCAGGCCACAATTCAGAGTACACGGAGATACAGGCCTAATACAATATGTAGGTACTTATCCATCCCACAGGCACGAGGGCTGTAGGAACGCGCAACCCTAGTTTTCAAAGTCTTCCTCAGAAAACTCCTCCTAGACGTAGTTCGGGTCATCCTCCTCGGAAGGCGGGCCATACTCAGATGGAGCAGCTGATGAAATTTTAAAAAGAGAGGGGAGAAAAGGAGAGTGAGTACAAATTGTACTCGCAAGTCCGGAATTATGCAAATGTGGTTCAGTACTGCTGAGTATCTTTGAATACTCACTCTTTCTTTTATTTTTTTAGATAACTGATGGCATCAACATAAATGGGATTTTTGGGAAGTAGCATATCGTCATGAGCACACACTACCTCTCACATTAAAATAAATGTACAATTTTACTAGTGTGACTTAGATATGTTAATTGCTTAAATCATTTGAGGAGAAAATTGTAATGAAAGGTTATGTTAAAATTGCATGTACTAAGTTCCTGTGGGTTGCTTTGTTGATTGTCATTTTGGACGCTGACATCGTCAAAGAAAGAAAGGTAATTATAGGTCGTGTTGGGTTCCCGTTGAGGTGAAACCAGTTTTTGGTTTATGTAGACTTGGTGGTAGTTAAATCTTATTACATTGTGCACTTTATGAATATTTATGTTATCTTTGTTATTTGGATTTCGAGGAAACTGGGGAGATGCTGTCAAAATTTTGTACTTCTTAGATACTTAGTGGCATTCCAGGCTCAGAAGAGTTAGGGTGTTACAGTTTGGTTGCTCACATCCACCCCCTCCCTGGCAGTGTTTTCTTCCACGAGATCATTGCCGGTGGATCCGAACTTCCATGGGTCGTCGTCCCAAGATCCGATGTCCCCTGAGCTTTCCATGCCCTGATTCGATCTTTTTCATGCTTACCGCACATTGATTCATCATCGTCGGATTTTTCCATGATCAGAGCCACCATCACCAAAGCTCCCCGTGCTCGGATCCACAATCGCGTTAGATTAAGGCCCGAGACCGACCCCATGCACTGGTCTGGTCGGGCCAGGCTTTTTCAGGCTGGGTTGGACCATAGTTACTGGACCGGGCTGTCGATTATCAGATCTACTTCAAAACTTCGAGACAACTTCTCAATCATTCCAAAATTCGATTCCACATTTACGTTTTTATTTGGGATTCAAAACTGTAATCTCGGTTCCTGACACGCCGAAATCGTAGCCGACTTTTTTTCCCCAAAAAAGAAATTTCATTCGTCAACCAAAACCGTATGCTCCCGAACATCACTGCCCCCCGCACACGTGACACGGCACGCGTACTGATCTCGGAACGGAAAATAAATTTCCTCTTTAGAAAAAAAAAAAAGCCGCACGCACCGGAGAGAGGAGCGGGCCCCACGACCGAGCTGCCGCCGAAGCGCCGTTGCGGCAAAGCCAAAAACCACCACCCCTCCTTCTGAATCGGACGGCCAGGATCGACGCGCCCCCTCGCGCCACGTCACCGATCCGCGTGCTCCGCCCGCATTGGCCTCGCCCCCCTATAAGACCCCAAGTCCCCAACCACCACGCCCACTCCCCCTCCCAGCCTCACACCGCTCGCCGCCTCCGCACTTTCTCCGGCCTTCTCGCTTGCTTGCGTTGCTGCGCTTCGCCTCCGCCTCCGTCGCCGTCTGGTGGTGGGAGCCATGGCCGGGAGGGGCAAGGCGATCGGCTCCGGCGCGGCCAAGAAGGCCGTGTCGCGGAGCTCCAAGGCCGGGCTCCAGTTCCCCGTCGGCAGGATCGCGAGGTTCCTCAAGGCCGGCAAGTACGCCGAGAGGGTCGGCGCCGGCGCCCCCGTCTACCTCGCCGCCGTGCTCGAGTACCTGGCCGCCGAGGTGCGTGAGGGGTCGTGGGTTCATAATTTTTTGATGCTTCGATTTGGTCGTGTGTGAGGGTCGTGAATAGTTGCTGCGGTTCTTGAATTTTCTGCGAGCCACGAAATTGAGGGAGAATTGTAGGGCTTCCGATGGGGTAATCTCGTGGTCGTGTGAAAGATTTGGTTCTTGGTTGGCCGGCGACTCGAATTTTCGAGAATCTTGGGTTAATTTTTGGGTATTTCGCTGTTCTGTACAGGTTCTTGAGCTCGCCGGCAACGCCGCGAGGGACAACAAGAAGACCCGCATCGTGCCCCGCCACATCCAGCTCGCCGTCCGCAACGACGAGGAGCTCTCCCGCCTGCTCGGCACGGTCACCATCGCCAGCGGCGGCGTCATGCCCAACATCCACAACCTGCTCCTCCCCAAGAAGGCCGGCGGCAGCAGCGCCAAGGCCGCGGCCGGCGACGACGACAGTTAGATGCTGGGCGTGCTCCCAGCGGCGGTGGCGGACGCCGATGCCGTATCAGTGTGTAGTAGTAACTAGTAATTGTTCTAGGCTGCTTAGGTGGTGCGTTGTAGTAGGAGGTTATCATTAGCTGCTGAATTGTGCCTGTATTAACTCTGAAAACTGAGGTGCGCTCTTGTATGGACATGAAAGGGATTACTTGCTGTTGTAATTTGTTGCTCCGTTCTATAAAAGTTGCATCTTTGGATAAGTTGGATTCCACTCTGTTGTTCCATTTCCTTCATTGCTTGTTTGCTGCTTGAATTGTTTGTGCTTACCCCGTCGCGTCCGCATCTGGTAACGAAAAATCGCCATTGAGAAGAGATTGTGGAATTTGGTTGAGAACTGCTTGGTTAATTGGGTCAAATGATTAGCTGTTCTTGGATCATGTGCAAGGTTTTACGATGCAAACCGTAGTTCTTCGGCGGGCAACTCTGAATGCGTTCGAAATTTTCACGTGCCCGGTTTTTTTGAAACAGTGCCGAGGCGGGAAGCTGAACAAAGTTGGATTTGGTACAGCGAAATGAGTGAAAAAAATCAGCAACGGCTGCACGCAGAGGCCATTTCGCCGAAGAATCAGTTAATTGGTTACCGTCTTATTACAAGCAGTGCTGTGTTTGAAGATCCAAAAGACGCACTCATGGTACAGGCTCAGAAAAAGAAGCCATTGACAGTAATATGAATCTGCTATCAAATTCATCGTACATTGTTCCCCGTGCAAAAAACCACCAAAACTTGCATAGCTGACACAGGAGTACAGGGCAGAAAATACAAGATGTTTCAGTAAAAAATTGACAGCTTACAGCCATGCTCTCTGCAAGGGTATTGTGGAAGTACAAACAAAAGAATTCAGTACCTTCTCTTTCTTTCTAGGTACAAACGTGTAACCAAAAATAAAGGAAGAAAGAGAAATATACCATGTCAAAAAAAGGAAGAAAGAGAGAAATAGATAGTATCACTATATCGGTATAAGAGTCAGTCAGGCATGGTCAGTTATCCACCCTTCCCTTTGAACGCCCAATTTTGCCATCCAAGCACCTTTGAACTGGATGCTGTCTCGGTCCTGCATATCTTTGTTTGATAGAAGTGAAAGTGCAAAACCACCACCTTGAACTCCAAGTATAGAAACCTGATTCTGTTTATAAAATGGATGGCGAAAACAGAGTTGGCATCACAAGTTCATCATCGGATGGCGAAAACAGAGTTGGCATCACCAGTTCATCATCACCTTCATGCATTCTCTCTATTGTAGTACAGGGCTAACTGTCCTCATCTGAACTTGAGCTTGAGCTACTACCTGCCCTCCGATCTTGAATTGCAGGAAATAGATTACGCCGAGGATCACGGGAAGACTCAGATGGTTGGGATGACTGTTTGGCCTTTGTTATCCTTGGAGCTACTTTCGAGGCTTCTTTCACCTCTTTGCACACCTTGTCCAGAATTGCAAGGAAATCTCGCACTATCACAAATAACCGTAGGCCCTCATCCTTCCCTGCACTCCCGTGGAAATAATCACCGGTGGCTCTAACCAATGATCGTATTTTCTTCTCTTCCTCTAGCAAGAAAGTAACATCTGTTTGAGACTGCTCTACAAAATGCTTAAGCTTGTAATGAAAACCACTGTCTTCATCCAAACTTTTCATGCTTGTATTCAAGAATTCATTGGTTTTGACAAGCTTGTGGCCAAGGCTTGCTACCAGCATAGTCAATTGGTCGGCGTCAAGAATTGCTGCCTTCCTTACGTTTTGGAGCTCATCTCCTAAACCGGATACAACCTTCAGTCCAAGTTGTTTGTAATCGTCTTCAGTTTGCTCATTACTATCATCAGTAAGATCAACAGTGTTCACACTGGACGCACTGCTGTTCTTCTCCTCTGCAGCTCGTGCAGCACGGACACCTTCAGAGCGGATGATTTCTTGAACAACAAAATGCAAAAGTGTTGTCTTCCCATCAGTTCCTTTGACATCAGACAACTTAAGGAGCGTATCAAGTTTAAAAGCCTGAGCACCACCACGGAATGTGCCAACATTCATTCGATTTCCAGTTTTAAGCACTGCTTCTAGTAACTTCAAAAAAAGGCGGCTGTTTCTAAGCTCCTGGGAAGCCACCTGATCAAGATTTAAATGCCAAAATAGCAGAGAAGAATATCGGTCAATCTGAACTATATTAGTAAACCTGAAATTTTTCAGGGTCTATGCAGGTTTTCTGACCTATATACTACTCCCTCTGGTGTCAAAAAACTGGTTGTTTTAGCCCTTCATCCAAAGTGCCAAAAAACTGATCGTTTTAGCCCTTCATATAGAGGAGTAACTAGATGAGAGCTTTGGGAAGCCAAAAAAGAGCTTTGGGAAGCCAGAAAAGAGGCAGGACTCGAACCATGCACCCATTGGTCCAACAGAAAAGCTCACACCAACTAAGCTATGCTTCATTCCTACCAATTAATGAATCAATTAGCCTTTAATAGAGACCTTGGTATTCTAAATTGTGCCTACAACGACCAGTTTTTTGACACCGGAGGGAGTATTAACTAAGAAAATATGACGGCTACATATTTGCAGAACTACTGTGGTTATATTTACATAAAAAATAACATATCAAATCATAATGCTGGACAAACATGATTAATCACTACAGAGTTTATACGGCATCAAACAAGTTAAGACTGATACATCAGTGTGGTTATAATGAACCTGTTATTATTACCTCCAAAGTGGCAAAAGATTGCTTCACATTTGAAGCATCCTCTGGTAAAGTAGCCATGAAAAGTAATGCATCTAGGCGCTGAAAAACATGAGGAATGTCAATGATTGCTCTTAAGAACTGCTCTGCAGGACCTAGTTGAGACAGATCCCCAGTGTATAGTCGAAGCCTGAGCTCCTCATCATTACTCGGGGTCCATCGTAGTAAAGTCTGTATCAAGTCACATGGAAGTTCATTTCCTACACATTATCAATAAAAAGTTAAAAAATAGGTGAAATATGGCATCAGGAAATAGGATCTGATCAAAGTTCTCTTCTCCTGAGGAACTCCATAATACAAAATTCAATTTTTTTTTTTCTGATTGTTGAGGCAAAATGGTTGCAATACATGAACCCAAGTGTTAGTGTTAGATGTTCATTCTCCATACAAAAGACAAATAGATACAAAATTTTTAAGATAATGGAGAAAATTCCGGCATCTACATCCAAGATGTATTCAACCAAATACATAGAAGCGTCAACCAAACCAAAATATGAATTAGAAGCCCACACAACTAGGAAAACAAAAACACAGTTTAAACTACTCTGATACAACCATCCATTGTTGGCGAAGAACCAGATAGTGACCACCTCTAACATGGTAGTTTCCACAGTCGATGTGACAAGAAGAGGTTGGAAGATATGATTAATTATGCCATGCTTTATTAATGGAGGCTTTAGTCCTATATAGAGGAAAAATCCAGACTATAAAAGAAATAGATATCCATAAGAGAACTGGATGTCATTAGAACTAATGATTCAAATGAAATATGTAGATAACCGACTGATTATAGTCTCAACATTGTTCTTTTCTACCGAGGCGAGGATAGGCTTGGGACTCTAACTCACTGCCTTATAGTCGGCCAGGAGTTCTGATTGTTCCGGATAGGACTATTCCCTGTCTGGCAAGATACGCCCAGTGGATGCTTAGCCCTATGCTGATTGCTGACTACGCAGGCCCTGCCCATCTGTGACCATGGTTTTCAATATTTGTTTGTGGCACGCCCCCCTCCCTCATCACTAACGGTTAGAACAAAACCAACCCAAGTTGCACGGTCGATTACGAAACGGATTTAGTAGGTAACAGAGAGAAAGTAATGAAAACAGGAAGATTGAAATAAAGGTTCTACGAATCAGCAAAAAACAAATGTGTACACATATTTATAATTTATAATATCATGAAAAGTCATTAACTGGGAAGATAAGTAAAAGTTTTGACATGACCTATGCATAGTTCGGGAAGACAACCCATTAATAATTGACAAGCACATTCACAAAATCACAGATAGTTCAAAGTTCAAACATAGTCCACAATACATGTCATTGTTCGGTAGTCCATATCCATAATTCCATAGCGCAAAGCCCAAAGTTCAAACATAGTGCACATCATAATATGATTTTGAGGACATACATTGAAGGAGCACTCCGGTCCATCATCCATGTTGAACCTACTTCACAAATGTAATGCCTTTAACCATTAAATTCATAGTTTTTTTTTATGAGGAATGTTTCATCCATATTATAGCTATGTTTTACGAATTTCCCCATTTTCTGGATTTAAATTCAAATTTGAATTTCAAGTTCTCCCAGCTAATACTGCTCGGCTTGTATTACCAAGTCATGTTGCAAGGGCCCCAAGTGATTACCGACGATATTGTGAACCCTGGCCGTGACACACTACAAGCAAATACTGAATTGACACAACCTATAAAAGCAATCTACCAGCAGGATAATCTTGTTGACTTAAGAAACAAATGAGTAGACATGATTTATTGCCTTTAGTTCAGAAGAATGTACTATTTATCACCTGATTTTGAAGACATGACTGATATATGTATTGAGAACTAGCAATGTATGTCATATATTGTTATTGTTACAAGAAAAGCCATACACCATAAGCATGATAAGGATTCCAGGCACGAGCATTAGAACATAAAAGAGTTCTACAACTTTTAACAAGAAAACACTGAAGGACACACATGTAGCTACAAGAATAATACGCTGTGCACTAAGAGTGAAAAGAAAAGCATTCCATACATGAAAAGCTATACGCTTGTAAGGATCATTGACAGTAAAATTTACCTTCCTTGACTGCAGTACATACTTCCTCAGGTGAAACACTCAATGCTTTCAGTGATATGGCTAGGTTCTGTGCCTTTTTAGGGTCAAGTATCCTCACAAACTGAGGAGCATCCTTTGCTGATAAATCTTTTTTGACATCACTGCTTTTCTTGTCAGTTGAGTTATAACCAAAAAGGCTTTCCATCATCTCCTCATTAAACCTGTCAATCAGTATCAATTGTCATAGCCTATAACTGACGCAATCTTGCAATAATAAGCTAATGTATACAGCTGCAACTGAATCTATAAACTTACTGGAATGATCCTGCTTTAATATGATCCCACACCATGGATTGATCAGGATTTGCCGTAACTTTATCCCAAAAGAAGGGCTTTAGCTTTGTTTTAGCTTCACTAGAATCAGCAGCACCAATGCCCGCTTTATTGCCTGTTTTCTTTAGTGGTGGCTGTGGACGCGTTTTTGAAGAACTAGGCATTGCTGGTGGTGTTGGTCGAGATGGACCAGTAGATTTTGGCGGTGGTGGGGGAGGTGCAGCTTTTGGAGCTGGTGGCAGTGAAGATCCTGAGGAAGGAACTGGAGAAGTTTTTGGAGGTGGCATAGGTGCTTGAGGAGCTGGTGCAGGAGCCTTTGGAGGTGGAGGAGGCGCTGCTGGTGGACGCACTAATTTCAATCCTGTGACAGAACTAGTAGAAGCATCCACTGGCTCAATTGAGCTGTTATAAACTGGTGGGTGCACCTCAGTGTTTGCGCCTTCATGTGAGTCTAGTTTGACATGGCCATTTTGACCAGACTCTGACTTCAACGACAACGCCCCCAACTTATTGACATCAATGGGATTTCCTTGGCAAGATTTATGAGAAACAGCTGCATGAGGAAGCATGAAAATCAGTTCTAGGATAAAATTTTACAATCTCTTGAAGTAAAGTAGCTGCATTTCATACCAGACAAATTACTAAGATTCAGACCCAAAAGTGGCTTATCATCCCTTAAATCATACGAAGTCCGTTTTTTTTGACACACACAGCAGCACAAGCAGATCAGAGCTAAAAGTGATAAACCAGTAACAGACAGACCAATGACTGCGGTGGTAGGCATACCATCGCTGTCTTTCCTTTTTGCTATTGATTTAGCTGGAGGCACATTCTTTTCTGTAGGAGTTCTATCTGACGAACGATCTGGGGAGTCTGGTGGAGACGAAACACTTTCAGTTGGTTTCTTTGATGGTTTTGACTTCGAAGATTTCCCTGGGGCAGGTTTTACTGCTTGGGCTGCAGGGGCAAGCGATGGACTTGATGCAATAGGTGCTGGTGCTGGTGCAGGTGCAGGTGTTGGCGTTATAGCTGAAGGTCCCTGAGCCAGTTCTCTTCTTATTGAGGCATGAAGTGTCTTGATATAACCACTAGGCATGTTTATTTCGTCCACTTGCCCGGAGACATCAAACGGGAAACTCTGCTTGCTTAAACAGTTCACCAAAGTGTGTCTCATCTCTGGTGACAATGTGCTGGAGCCTTCTTCACTGTTAGGAGATGTGTACCTGTTGTCTTTTCCAGATGTCCCACGGAGAACTTTTAAGACATGGTTGTAGTCAAAGTGCTTTCTAACGTCTTGAAGAGTTCTCATGTCTAACCCACACTTGAGCAATGCATGCTCCACCTGTATGTAATGTTATCAATAGTCACCCTTGTCAATGCATTAAAATTAAAATTAATCAGTAAAAGTTATGATCATAAACTGGCCTTGCAGCAATATTCTACAAAATGTGCCATGAATCACCGAAGTATCACCGATTGAAAAAATTGTATCCCGCCAAATGTCAGGTTGATGGTCAGTTCTATTGTAGAAGTATTACTGGTCAATTGTACAAACACTACATGCCCTACTTAGAGGAAGTCATAGTCATTTCTCCTGAGTACCGATGTGTATCTTCAATGCAAAAGGAAATCTTACACTTGTCTCACCAAATAATAGGGTAAAAAAGGGCAGCAATACCCAAAAAATAGAGTAGTGATGCATGCCTATCAGTATAGTGCATTAATATTTTCTTTTTAAAAGTTAGTGCATCAATATTTTAATACGATACATTGGATACAATCATACAAATGTTTCGTTCAAAATTCTGCTTGCAGAAAGGTTTAATCTACGTTCTCAGTTGTTTGAAGATAAAAACAAGCAACAATTTACAAATACAATTTCACGCTACAAACTTCAGTGATCGAATCTATCATCTTTAAAATAATTTTGCGAAGCACACAAGTACAAGGTAACAATGCATATCCCACACCAAGCAAATACCCATGGACCTCCTATGATCATGGCCTCATCTGCCTCCTGCACAAACGTGCACTTCTAACAGAAAGAGAACCACCTAAACACGAAAAAGAGTACAATTGGGCAATGCTTGCAATTCTATGCTCCCAGGCCCCCAGCAACAAAGGTCCTCAAATTTCTCATCTTGTATTCCTGCAGTCCTGCTTGCGACAATATAGATCCTCCACACCCACTTCTTAAGACGACACCAACCAAACTGCCCTGTTCCTGACTACAAGCTACACAAGCTGCTACCATCATCTCTCCCACCTACGATTAGCCATCCAAAAGAAACCCACCGAATGCAATGAAATGTGTTATACATGGAGACATATACTCACCAATTCGTCTACTTGCTCGACAAGGGGTGGCGTCAACGCAGGCGGCGACACGTCCCGCGCACCGACGGCGAGCAGCCCCTCGCAGGCAGTTGGCGCAAGGAGCTGCAAGGAGGCGAGGGACAGGGCGAGGAGCCATCCTCTGCTGCAATGCCTCATCTTTTGCCCGCTTCTTTCTACACCGACCAGATCATCTCAATGGGGGGCAGGCCGAGGTAGGCCGGAGGAAACGGGGCACGCAGCTGGCGCCGGCGGGAACAGAGGCGGCGAGGGCAAGGCGCGTCGATGCGGGGACGGCGCGGCGCCGGCGAGGGGGGAGGGAGCCGGAGGCGGAAGCGGCGAGAGAGACGGGCGGATCCGGGAGGCGGCGGCGACGGAGGGAGACGTGGGGAGGTCGCAGGAGGAGGCCGGCGATGGGGACGGACGGACCCGGGAGGGAGCGCGGTGGCGTTTGGCGTCGTGCCAGCATGCTAGCCTGCTAGGCCGGGCATTCGCTGATCTATTTCCTCTATATACTGGCCTTGTTCCCTTCAGCATAACGTGCTGTTGATCTAAACCGTACTGTTGCGTATTACCCTAACAAATTTTGTTATTTTTATATATTTTATATGTTTTGATAATTTATAATGTTTTTTCGTGGCTTTAGTGGTCATTCCAAATATGCTAAAACTATTTCTAAATTATTATTTTTTTAATCTTTAGATTTTTTAGGGCTCTCAAAGAAAAAATAAATTTAAGGTTTACAATTCACTATTCTAGAAAAATTTAGAAAAGCTACAAAACCGATGACAGTGCTTTTGAAAGCGTTCGCGAAAAAAAGTCTAGAAAACAAACTATTCACAATTGAATTTGGCTAAAATTGTAGCTCAAAAATAGGAATAAACAAGAAAAAAAAGAAAATGAGGTTAACGCGAGGGAAACATGTTTTATGGATATATCCCGGAGGAGGCGGGAAAATTGTCGCCTGATGTGAGAAACGAGCAACAGATGGACGTTGAGGGCAGATATGCTAGCAGAGGGAAGAACAAATTGGAGTGGCAGCAAAGGGCATGCCCATTTATGCCTCGGTGTAAAAGATTGACAACACTTTTTGACGTAAAAGAGTGATTTTTTCGTTTTTCTTTCAACAACAGATGATCCGATAGTCCGATAATCCGATTATGAAAAGAAAAGGCTTGCATAAGCTACCATGATTTTTATCTAAATCTACAATAATCTGGTTAAATAAAAACTATCGAGCCAAAAAAAGTCTCATATTCAAAATTTTGATTAAAATATATTATTTTCTATTTTCAAATTATATATATTATTTTCCATACTGACATCACCATGATTTCTAAATATTAAATAATGCCCATCATCTGCTGTGGCCTTCCTATAAGCCTCAAAAAGAGACATGATGAATCTAGATATATAACCTAATGATACGAAGGCGAGAAATCTGGCCACAGTTCACATATGGGCAACAATTTAGCTAAGTTGCCTTTAGCTAAAAGGAAATAAAATTACAACGTACATGGACTCGATAATTTACCTACCAATAAACCGGTAGCCATGAGTTTGGAGCGCGACTTCCCTGCTCCTGGGCTTGCTCCCTTCCCTGCTCCCGAGACGTGGCAGCTTCGCATTGGGGGAGCAAGGTAAGAAGCAAGGAAGTGGGGCCCGGAGAGCAGCACACATGTGAGGAGGGAGCACGGGAGGGAGCAGGGAAAGGGAGCAGGGAAGCCAAATTCATGAGTTTGGGCCGACAAAAAAATAGTCCTTGGGACGCACAAACCGGTAGCCATGAGTTTGGTCTGGCCAACCATTTTGAAGTCCCATGTGCTACGTACCCGTGACAAGAAAGATTGCATGAACGAAGGATGAGCCAATGAAATCCAACATTATACACCACACGTGTACATGTGTGCTGCTAGAGTTGGTCTAAGGCACTGTTTGTTTGAGTTTCCAGCCAGTTTCTAACCCTTAAAAATCAAAAACCCAAACAAACAATGTTTTATGAATATATCCACCCGAGGAGGCGGGAAAATTGTCGTTTGATGTGACAACAAGCGGCATTTGGACATCAAGGGCACATGCTAGTAGAGCGAAGGAAGAACAAATTGGTGGCGTGGAAGCAAAGTCAGGAGGAAAATGGCGTGTTCATTTATGTCTCGCGTACATGTGAAAGATTAACAACATATTTTGACATAAAAGAGTGATTGTTTTTGTTTTTGTTTCAACGACTAATGATCTGGTAGTTCGACTATGGAAATAAAAGGCTTGCATAAGCTACCTTGATTTTTATCTAATTTACAACAATCCAATTAAATAAGAAATCATCGAGCCAAAGGAGTTTCATATTCAAATTTGATAAAAGATTGTTTTCTATTTCCAAATTATATTTTCTCGAAAATCCAAGCTGACATTACCAGGCTATTTCTGAATATTAATTAAATAATATCCATCGTCTGTTGTGGCCTTCCTATAAGTCCCAAAAAGAAGCGTGGTGAACCTATACATATTATCTGATGATACTAAGGCAAGAAATTTCGATACAGTCAACATATGGACAACAATTTAGCTAAAAATTAGAGGGGAAAATTACAATGTAGCTGGGCTCGATAATTCACCTAGCCAATAAAAATGGTAGCCATGAGTTTGGGCGGGCAAAAATAGTCCTTGGGAAGCACAAACACAAGGGCCACCAAGTGCACGATTTGGACATGCCAACCATTTTAAACTCCTCTGTGCTACGTACCCTCGATAAGAAAGATTGCATGAATGGAAGGATGGGCCAAACATACCCAACATTATATACCACACGTGCACATGTGTATACTATCCGAGTTGGTTTAATGGTCTCATTCTTGCGTTGGATGCTCTGTAGAAATACAGTTGACAACCATTTCATTCCCAATGATGATGTTGATAGCGGCGCAATAAGGTACGATAATTATTTACCTTATGAGATTCTCCAACGTGGTGGTTGACCTTGACATCCTCCTCGTGGGTAGTGGGATTTATCTCCCCCGATGGTGTGAGTTTTGTTTAAGTTTAGGGCTGGTCTTATCAGTGTTGCAGAAGTTGAAGGTCATGTTGGTGCTCAAAGTGATGCTAAGACAAAGTGAGGCTAGGCTAGATTGACAAGAGCATATCTGAGAAGAATAGTGAAGAAGTTGAATTTGCGCATTAAGCTTATCCATGGCCAGGAAAAGACATCCCCTTAGATTGTGCGTAAAATGCTTGTGTCCACTAGCTCAATCACTCTACCACACATATTAAGGGCATTTTTGATTCATGGTCCTAATGGTTATCGACATTTTTTTGTGTTGTTTGTATAAAAATGATTTGGTAAGATAGGTGGTATATTTGGTTGGCTGCCAATTGAACGTGCCAATTTTCCTCATAGTCAAAGAAAAAACATGAGAACTCAACTAAAAATTTAATAAAATAAAAAAACCAAAAGGTGTTGAATTTAAAATTTTAAAACTTATTAGAACATAAAAGGTTTAAAACATTTAAAAACAAAAAATGAATTATAAAATAGGGAAATTCGATAAAATCTAAAAATCTAAAAAACTAAAGAACTAAAAATGGGTTGGTCAAGATTTTACATATATTATAAAATTTGTTTCATGCAATTTGAAATAGATATGTATATAAAAGATGAAAATCAACTGTAATAATCGGAGTTACTTAGAGCATGTACAACAGTCCATCTTAGCAGTCTCTAAGCTATCTCTAAGTAGTGACATGTCAGTTAATTGATGATGTGTTGGAGGGTGAGTGTGCATAGATATTTGAGCCGTCTCATATGTAAGAGTCGACTCCACACGAGAATTAAGAAACTTTGTATGAGCAAATTATCTATAAAAACGTGCAACCATCTCTACCATTGTATATGTAATATCTAGTATTGTCTCTATATGACATGACAATAGTTAAAGACAACTGTTATCTCAACCATTGTACATGCTCTAGGTAGAGCAGCAACACCCATGGCGATGAATCATGGGCGAGTGTTGCCAACCAACAGGCGAGAAGGCGTGCCATGACCTCTGAGTAGGCGACTGATATGAGCGCCTTCAAGGTTGGCACGCACGACATAGAGTATTTTTTTCGTCGGCCCGCCAATCGAAGGCCACCAACCAAACATCGTTCAAATAGCGAGAGCGTGCCAATTTTTGGTAAGACCAATGACTACCACGAATCAAACACGTTCTAAGTTTTTTATCTTTGAGAAAAAAATTGCAACATACTCTTTAAATTGCTCCTAGTAGGAGGCGTTATTCATGGTTTTGTGGAATTTCTTCGCAAACATTGTTTATATAGTTACAAACATCTAGTCTTTATCTAATAAAAATGTCATGTTTCAAAAAAAAAATAAAGTACCGGTTTGATATCAGACGACTGAGACTTATTTTTCTCTTCCTTAATTTTTTGGACCATAGATCAGACACCTCCATAGTGCACATAAAAGATCCAACGGGAACATTTAGGTATGTGAGAAAATTGTCTGAGATATAAATAAGTCTCAGTCGCCTGATGATTAGCCAAAGTAAAAAATAAACAGTCAGAACACACATAGAGCTTGCAACAACCAAACGGATCCATGAAGCATTGGTTCGTTCCAGCATGTCGCCATAAGATTCTGTTTATTACCACGTCCCAACGCATACGCGTGAGCGTTTGTAGCATAAGGGAGTTGGGACGCATGAGGCACTGACCCATTGGCGACCGATGGGTCTTGGCTGGCTGGGTCCAGATCTAGGCATGACCGTAGGGCAACGGAAGCGTCAATCGATCCCAATTCCCAAAGGGCGCAGCCCCCACGCAGTTTTTCGCAGCCTTCCTGGTGGAGATTGAAGAAACATACCATTGAGGAAAGATTGGGCAGTGCCACACTTGGAGGTCGGTGGTGAGATACATGATAGTCCCCGGTGGCGCCACCGGCTGCTTCGATATTTGCGACAGCAAAGACGGCAGCCGCAATGGCCGAGTGAGGAGTAGCGACGCCTTGGGCCCACCTAGGGTGCAATTGTTAGCACTAATCTTGACATAGAGAGTGCATGTGTCGTGTACGTAACATGCATGCATGTAGTTAATGACCAAATTGCATTAGTTAGTTGGTTAGCTAATTAGTATTGAATGCATTGTCGCATGAAGTTGGTGGTACAGCCACCGAGTCATCACTTGATGGGCGAACGTTCTCTAACACCCCAACCGAATCGGGCTTGGAGTATTACTAACTCTACAAAAAATTACAAATTTCGACAGCATCTCCCAATAAATTACTCTAATTCACACATAGCATTTAACCAATTGATGCACAAATATAACCATCCAACAACAAGAAGCATGTAATCGACGATAACACAAAACCCATTCATAGGTTCTTCTCATCTCAACAAGGGCCAACATCATCTACCAATTTACCTTTTAACGACGGTGACGAGGTTATTGAATAAAGAACAAACCAATAATCCAACAAACAAAATAAACATCAATCTCCATACAAGACAATAATCATAAATGGTTCTCTAAATAACCTAAGGAGTAAAGATAACTAAATCTAGTGAATTTAACGATTATATTAAGGTATGAGTGCTTTTGTGCCAAATGGATTTGTGCTACACCCTCCAATGCATGTCGCTTTCATCGGTCACCTAAAAACAATTAAAAAAACAAGAGTGAGTCCACGACTCAGCAAGTATACATTAAATAAAGGAAATTAACTTAACAATATCAAATGACTTAATACCAATCCTCGTCCATCATACCACTGTCTCTGTAACAATCTTTGTTCATAAGTGACGGCAATGCAATGCAATGCTTTATGCGTCTGTATCTGTGAGCTCATACCGGTATAGCTAGAGTGTCACCCGTCGGTGCACACCCTTGCCCGTCATATCAAGGTCGGGGACCAAATACTCCACTCCCGCGGAGTGCCTACCGAAGTAGAGCTTTTTTCTCCCACGTCAGTGGGATGTCTACCCGAGGGTAGGTCCTGTCATATGTATGCAATGCAAGAGATGCAACTATACAAATAAACAATTTCAATAACAAGTGTAACTCAGTAGAATTTGCATTGCCTCAGCAATATTGTCTTCACCGAGCAACATTCATCGTCTGATGAACATTTAAATAACATATACTTGCCTTTCTAATCACGGGAGCTAGCACGACGCACGGTCGACGACGAAGTCGCACCACCACCTACAGAAGGCGATAAATCTCAATACAATGCTCCCATAAGTAAGGCAACAAATAAATTATATCGTTCCTACGCGCATCTCTTCCTTCCCTCCAAATAAATCATTCCCTTTCATACCACTAAACCCTTAAATTTCAATAAATAGAAATTCTGGACAGCAACACTAAAACGGCCATAACTCCTACATCTCTCGCCTGTTTTCTGCGTTCTTATATCCAAAACGAAGATAAAGTCAGTACGCTCCACTTTTGTAATAAGACCGGGTGTGGATTCCCAACCTAAACATGCCAAAATCGCTATATACGCTGCTGCAAAAACCACAACCTAATAAACTTCATCTCCCAACAATCACCACCACTAAGACCCCAAACAAGCATCTAATCCGATGGAATTGCACGGGAAATCCCCTACTATATTCCTATACAGCAGTAAACAAGAGGGGAAATACGAAGAAGAAACCCTAACTTGGATCGTTACCTTTCTCCTTCACTACTACCTTTTCCCTTTGCCTCTTCCCGTCGATCTCCAATCGAGACAGCAGGGCGGCGAGTCAGCAGTGGCGTAGCCACTGGACTGCGTCGGCGGCGTGGCGCCAGGACGGCGGTGGCGTGGCACCGGTGCAGCACAGCGGCAGGGACGACGAGAGCAACAGCGGCGTGGATACAAGGATGGCGGAATCTGGTGGTTTTTTTTCCTGGAAGCAAACCCGTCGAGTTCCATCTCCCCCCACAACTGCCTAAAATGCCCCCTTAGATGGGCCGGCTTTGGGCTAAGGCCCATAGGTTATAACACATTCGTTGGAGCTAGTCGAGTGTTCAGGTGAGTAGTTGCATTGTGTGAATGGTTTGCGTGCGTGTTAGACGTGGCCAAGAGGCCGATTATGTGCGTCTATTTTATATATACATGTGTTCAGCTTGTAAACAAAGTGTGAGTTGTGAAAAAGAGAAGAATACATAGCGCACCGTTTTGGGGGCTGCACCATATACTTTGTGTGTTATTGTGTTGCGTTCTTCCTCAGGTGTTAATCTCCAAAGGAGCGACGATGTGTGCGTTCTCTCCGAGAGAGCCTGGGCCAATAATTGGTATCATAGCCCGGTGAAAACGGAGATATTATGTTGCGGTGTTACGCCGAGGGGCGACAACACTAGTGATACAGTGTCATGGTGGCCATGAGCCACGGTAGGAGGCCGTGTTCGTGTTGATGGCAACATGGTGGAGCCGTGTTCAAGTGTGACAGGAGGGTTTGCTTGTATCACCACGGAGCGAGGTCGACAAGAGGCTAGGAGGGCCTTGATGTATAGAAGATAAGGGTGCCACTCGGTGCTATGTCGAGGAGCGATCTATGACACCGGGCGAGATGGCGGTGTGACTGCTATGAAAAAGTCGGCATGATGTCGCTAGCAATGAAGATGGAAGTGCGACGAATTCGTCATCAAGGCGGAGGGCTAGAAACAGAAGAATGCATAGGCTCGAGTATGTTGTAATCTCGAGTAGAAGGTGTCTCAAAGTGTTGTTCTAGTATCTTCGTGAAAATGGAGAGGAGGGAACAAAAAAAGCATTCAACTCGAGTTTGTGGTAATCTCGAGTTCGTAGATGTCACGAGTTGTTCCTTGAATCCTTCATGGATGAAAGGATGCTGCAGCAAAAGTCGTGGGTGACCCGTAAGTTAGATAAAGTCATGTTAAGATTAGGGGAAATTGTTAGCATTAATCTTGACATAGAGAGTGTATGTGTCATGTCCGTGACGTGCATGCATTTATGACGACCAAATTGCATTAGTTAGTTGGTTAGCTAGTTAGTCTTGCATGCATCATCGCATTAAGTTGGTGGTACAGCCACTGAGTCCTCAGTTGTTGGGCGCACGTTCATTAGAGTTGACCGAGTCAAGTTGCATTGTGTGGATGGCATGCGTGGGTATGAATAGTGCATGCGTGTTAGACGTGGCCAAGAGACTGGTTATGTGCGTGTGTTATACACACACACACATGTGTTTAGCTTGTAAACAGAGTGTGAGAGATGAATAAGAGAAGAAAACGCAGCGCACCGTTTTTTGTGGCTGCACCATATACTTTGTGTGTTCTTGTGTTGTGTTCTTCCTCGGTTGTTAAGCTCCAAGGGAGCGACGATGTGTGTGTTCTCTAAGTGAGAGCCTGGGTTAGCAGGTGCTGACACCTTACTTGACCAAGAAGGAGCTCCTGCACTTGAGGAAGGAACTCCCGAACCTGCTCAGGCTCGGGCTCACTGCTACGGTCGTGCCCACTGACGACAACAGTACCATTCTAATCATGTCGATCGACTGACTGCATTGCATGCGCAGAAACCTTTGTCAAGATCGATCGATTCATTGTATGTACGGAAGATCAAACAAACTAGTTTGACGCAACGCAAGATAGGATCATCTGACTTGTAACCCTTTGGCCACGTGCTTGGGAGGCTACCGTTGGACGAGCCCTCATCGCCGCTGCCGGCAACGTCCTCGTCGTCGGAGTCAGAAGAGGAGTACACGCCGCACAACAGCAACGGCGAGCCGCTGCCATCCAGGTCTGCCTCGAGATTGTTGTCGTCGTCGTACTTGATGAAAACATCGAGCGATCCCCTTGCCCCATCTGCTTGTCATGATGCATCGCAGCGGACGGTGGGAAGATGCTAGGCGTTCTCTTAAGATTAACAAGATACAACACCGAACCCTATCCACTGTCGATATAATTAATATAAAATTGAAAAACCAAATAAACCTAGCATATGAGGGATAGAGATAAGACACAAGAGAGCGTATACGAGCGGCTTATTTTACATGTTGCATGTATAGACTTCACCGTGTTAACAAGATTAACACGACGAAACAACAAAGTCTATCTACTGCCTCGCGCATCCATTGTTGATGCTGATCTAATTGCGAAGCCTATCCTCTGCCTCGCGCATCCACTATTGTTGCCGATCTAATTGAAATGAAATTGAAAAAACTAATAGACCGAGCATATCAGATAAAGAGATAAGACACAATAGAGCGTGTGTGTGGATTGTTTTACGTCTTGTATGCATGCATGCACGCACACATATTAACGTTGCCCTACACAAATAACACAACAACAACCACATTGTTACACAAACATGCAATAACCTAGCACGTAACTGACCCGACGCGTGTAGGATTTGTCATGGAGCCGAACTCGACTTGTGTATCAAGTAAACTAGCATATGAACTACTATATATATTGAAGAGGTTTTCATCTCTCGCATCTATGATCGTGCCCACCGATGTCGACAACACCATGCTCATCATATCGATCGACTACCCGAATTGCATGTATGTAAAAACTCTTATTAAGATCGTTAAATTTAACATGTACCGAAAATTAAGCAATATAGTTCGACGCAACGCGAGATGGGATCATCAGACGTGTAACTCTTTGGCCAAGTGTCCGGGAGGCTGCTGTTGGACGAGTCGTCGTTGTTGTCGCCGACAATGTCCTCGTCATCAGAGTCGGAAGAGGAGTACAAGTCTCAGAATAGCAAGGACGAATTCCCGGCGTTTAGGTCTGCCTCAAGATTGTCGTCGTCGTCCTTGATGACAACATTAAGCGCTAACTGTGCTCCATCTTCTCGTCGCAATCCATCACGACGGACGGTGGCAATGCGAGAGGAGCCAAGGCGACCTCTCAAGATTAACAAGATAAAACACTGAATCATATCCACTGTTGATGCAATAGATATCAAATTGAAAACACAACAAACTGAGTATATTAGAGAAAGAGGTAAGACACAGGAGAGCGTATTCGTGCGCTCTGTTTTACAACTTACATACACGAATATATTGATGTCGCACTACACAAATAACACAAAAACATGCATATTTTTACACAACCATACAACAAACCAGCCCGAACCTGATCTAACGCATGTAGAATTCGTCGTGATGCCGAACCCGACTTGTTAACCAAATAGATTTTAGCATATAAACTGCTATATATACTATAGAGGTTTTCATCTCTTGTCTTCATAATCGTGGCCGTGCGACGGCGATGGCAACACGCTCATCATGTTGATCGACTATCTTCATAGCATGCGTGAAAAAACCTTGTCAAAATCGAACGATTCAAATGCATGTATCGAAGATTAAACAATATGGGATCATCTGACCTGTAGCACTTTGGCCACATGCCTAGGAGGCTGCCGTTGGACAGGCTCTCGTCGTCCCCGTCAGCAATGTCCTCGTCGTCAGAAGAGGAGCACAAGCCACATGTATTGATGTCGTCATATACAAATAACTCAATAACATGCACATTGTTACAAAACCATCCAACAGCAATGGCCGTATTTGACCCGATGCGTGTAATATTCTTCCCGATTTGTGAACCAAGCAGACTCTAGCATATGAACACATATATATTGAAGAGGTTTTCATCTCTTGTCGCATGATTGTCACCGTGCGACAACGATGGCAACATCTCATCATGTCGATCGATTGCCTGTATTACATGCGCGAAAAATACTTATCAAAATCGATCGATTCAAGTGCATGTACTGAAGATCAAACAATCTAGTTCGACGCAATGCGAGATAGGATCATCTGACCTGTAGCACTTCGGCCATGTGCCCAGGAGGCTGCTATTGGACGAGTTCTCGTCGTCCTCACCGGAAGAGGAGCACAAACCGCACAACATCAGCGACGAGCCGCCGCCGTCTAGATCTTCCCCGAGATTTGTCATCGTAGTCGTTCTTGATGGCAAACATCGAGCGATCCCCGTGCCCCATTTCATCGTCGCAATCCATCTCGGCGGGCGGCAGCCGAAGGCTTGGCGGCCTCTCAAGATTAACAAAATGTAACATCAAATCTTATGAACAGTCGATCTGATTGATAACAAATTAAAAAACCCAACAAACCAAACATATAAAGGAAAGAGAAAAAAGAAAGTAGAGCATATATGTGCAGGTTGTTTTATATGTTGTTTACACACTTGCATTGATGTTGTGATACACAAATAACACAACAACATGCATATTACTATATAAGCATGCAACAATCCAGCCCGTTCCTGACCCGATGCGTGTATGATTTGTCGTGTAGCCGAACCCGACTTGTGCACCAAGTAGATTCTAGCATATGAACTATTATATATATTGTATAAGTTTTCATCTCTCGCCGCCATTATTATGCCCATCGACGGCGATGACACAAAGCTCATCATGTCAATCTATTGACTGCATTTGATACGTGCAAAAACCCTTATTAAGATCGATTGATTCAACATCATGTATTAAAGATCAAACAATCTAGTTTGACGTAACGCGGGATGTGATCATCTGACCTGTAGCTCTTTGGCCACGTGCATGAGGGGTTGCCGTTGGACGAGCCCTCGTCATCGCAGCCGGTAACTCCATCGTCTTTGGAGTCGGAAGAGGAGAATAAGCCGCACAGTAGCAATGGCGAGCCACCGCCGACCAGGTCTGCCTTGAGATTGTCATCATCGTTGTCCTTAATGAGAAACATTGAGCGGTCGCCGTTCCCAATCTCTTTGTCGTGATCTATCGCGGCGGGCAACGACCGACGAGCGAGGGAAGCCTCTCAAGATTAACAAGATGCAACACCGAAGCCTATCCACTCTTGAGATCATAGATATCAAATTAATAAACCTAACAAATCGAGCGTATTAGATACGACACAGTAGATCGTGTACGTACGGGTTGTTTTACATGTTGCATGCACGCACGTATTGATGTCGCACTACACAAATAAATAAACAACATGAACATTGTTACATAACCATGCAACAACACAGCCCGTACCAGACCTGGCGCGTGTAAGATTCTTCCCGACTTGTGAATCAAGCATACTCTATCAAATGAACAACTATACATATTGGAGGTTTTCATCTCTCGCCGTATGATCGTCGCCATGTGACGACAGCAACAACATGCTCATCATGTCGATCGACTGTCTACATTGCATGCACGCAATAAACCTTATCAAAATTGATCAATTCAAGTGCATGTACTGAATATCAAACAATCTAGTTCGACGCAAAGCGAGATAGGATCATCTGACCTGTATCACTTTGGCCACGAGCCTAGGAGGATGCCGTTGGACGAGCTCTCGTCGTCCCCGCTGGTAACGTCCTCTTCGTCGGAGTCGGAAGAGGAGCACAGACCACACAACAGCAACGGTGTGCTGCCGCCGTGTAGATCTTCCTAGATATTATCACTGTAGTCATTCTTGATGACAAACATTGACCGGTCCCCGTGCCCCATGTCCTCGCCGTGATCCATCGTGGCGGGCAATGGCTGGAGGCTTGACGGCCTCTTAAAATTAACAAGATGCAACACCAAATCCTATGCACAGTCGATGTAATTGATATCAAATTTAAAAACCTAACAACCCGAGCATATCTGGGAAAGAGAAAATATAAAGAAAAGTATGTACTTGCGGGTTGTTTAACGTGCTGCATACACACACATATTAATGTTGCGCTACACATATAACAAAACAACATGGACATTGTTACACAACCATACAACAACCCGACCGGTCCCTAACCCGACCCGTGTAGGATTTGTCGTGTAGCCGAACCTGACTTGTGTACCAAGCAGGTTCTTGTATATAAATTACCATATATGTTGTAGATGTTTTCATCTCTCGCTGCCATAATCGTACCCACCGACGGCGACGGCGCCACGAGGAGCAGCCGCTGCGCGTCCTCGAGGTTGAAAAGCGTCACGATGGAGGCGCCGTCTCCGGGGTTGGCCATCTCGAACACCTTGGGGTTAAGAGGAAGGGGAAGGGAGAGGCGCGAGCTTTTACCCTGAACAGGACAAGCCTTTTATAGTCGTCCGTGATCCGCGAGCTCATCACGTCCTCCATTATACACGGCGAGGGAGGCGAGGGGCACGATCCGCGTGATGTGAGGTTTGTGCCGTACGATGGGAGATGGAGGGATGGAAGTGATGGATGTGCGGGTGCGCGGACCGGTGACGTGGCGGGAGGTGTGTTTCTTTTCTGACGATGTGGCGGGGTGCCGAAATTTGGGGGGTCCCTGGCAAGTGGGCCACCATGGCTTTTCAGTTTTCGTTGCGTGCGCGCGCGAAATTTAAATTTTCGGATGGTGAACGGCCGACCCGCGGGTGAGTGCCTCGCTGGCTCATCATGTCGATCGACTGTCTACATTGCATGCGCGCAGAAACACTTGTTAGGATCGATTGATTCAACAGCATGCATCAAAAATTAAACAATCTAGTTCAACGCAACACGAGATGTGATCATCTAACCAGTACCTCTTTGGCCACGTACCTGGGAGGCTACCGTTGGACGAGCCCTCATCGTCGCCACCAGTAACGCTTATGTCATCGGAGTCGGAAGAGGAGCACAAGACGCACAACAGTAACGGCGAGCCACCACCGTTCAGGCCTGCCCCGAGACTGTCGTCGTCGTCGTCTTTGTTGAGAAACATCGAGCGGTCGTCATGCCCAATCTCCTCGTTGCGATCCATCACGGCAGGCAACGACCGACGGGCGGAGGTAGGGAAGCATATCAAGATTAACAATATGTAACCCCGAAGACTATAACGCTTGGTCTAATAGATATTAAATTAAAAAACCTAACAAATCGAGCATATAAGAGAAAGAGATAAGACACATTAGAGTGTGTACGTGCGGGTTGTTTTACATGTTGAATGCACGCACATATGATGTTGCCTTACACAAATAACACAGCATGCACATTGTTACACAACCATGCAACACCCTAGCTCGTATCTGACCTAACGCTTGTAGGATTCGTCATGCAGCCGAATCCAACTTGTGAACCAAGCATACTCTAACATATGAACTAATATATATATTAATTAGAGAGGTTTTCATCTTTCGCAGCCATGGCCGTGCGACGGGGATGGCAGCACGCTCATCATGTCGATCGACTGCCTGCATTGCATGCGCGTAAAAACACTTGTCAAGATTGATTGATTCAAGTGCATATATTAAATAGCAAACAATCTATTTCGACGAAACGAAAGATGGGATCATCTAACCTATAACTTTTTGGCCATGTGCCTAGGAGGCTGCCGTTGGACGACCCTCATCGTCGCCGCCGGCAATGTCCTCGTCTTTGGAGTCGAAAGAGGAGCACAAGCCACACAACAACAACAGCGAGCCACCACCATCCAGGTCTGCACCGAGATTTTCATCGTCATCACCATTGATAACAAATATCGAGCGGTCCCTGTGCCCCATCTTCTCGTCGCAATTCATCGTGGCGGGCGGTGGGCGGCGGACGGAGGCTGTGCGACCTTTCAAGATTAATAAGATGTAATACCGAAACCTATACACAGTCGATCTAATTGATATCAAATTGAAAAATCCTAACAAATCGATCATATCAGGGAATGAGATATGACACAAGAAAGCGTGTACGTGCGGGTTGTTTGAAATGTTGCATGTACGCATGTGTTGACGTCCCCATAAGAACAAAATGCATATTGTTACACAACCATGCAACAACCTGGCCCGTTCCTGACCCGACGCGTGTAGCATTCGTCGTGTAGCCAAACCCGACTTGTGCACTAAGCAGACTAGCATATGAACTATTATATATTCTAGAGGTTTTCATCTCTCACCGCCATGATCGTGCCCGCCGACAGCGATGACACTATGCTCATAACGTTGATTGACTATCTGCATTGCATGCACGCTGAAATCCTTGTCAAGATCGATTGATTAAATGACATGTATCAAAGATAAAACAATCTATTTCGACGCAAAGCGAGATGGTATCATCTGACATGTAACTCTTGCCATGTGCCTGGGAGGCTGCCATTGGATGATCCCTCGTTGCCACCGCAGATAACGTCCTCGTCGTTGGAATCATAAGAGGAGCACAAGCCGCACAATAGCAACGACGACCCGCCTATGTAGGTCTGCCCCGAGATTGTTGTCGCCGTCGTCTTTGATGACAAACATCAAGCGGTCCCCATGCCCCATCTCCTCGTCGTGATCCATAGCGTCGAGCGACGGCCGACGGGCGGAGGGTGGGCGGCCTCTAAATATTAACTAGATGCACCACCGAAGCCTATGCACATTGATCTAATTGATATCAAATTAAAAACCTAACAAACAGAGCATATCAGAAAAAAAAGATACGACATAGGAGAGCGTATACATGCAGATTGTTACACAATCATGCAACAATCCTGCCCGTCCCTGACTTGATTCGTGTAGGATTTGTCGTGAAGCCGAACCTAACTTGTGCACCAAGCAGACTCTAGCATATGAACTACAATATATATTGAAGAGGTTTTCACCTCTCGCCGCCATGATCATGCCCACCAACGGCGACAGCACCCCGCTCATCATGTCAATCGACTACCTGCATTGCATGCGCACAGAAACCATTATCAAGATCGATCGACTAAAGAGCATGTATCAAATGCCAGACAATACAGTTCGACGCAGTGCAAGATAGGGTCATCTAACCTGTATCTCTTTGGCCACGTACCTAAGGGGCTACCGTTGGACGAGCCCTCCTCGTTGCCGTCGGTAACATCCTTGTCGTCAGAATCGGAAGAGTAGCACAAGCTGCACAACAGTAACAACGAACCGCCGCCATCAAGGTCTGCCCCAAGATTGTCGTCATCGTCGTCCTTGATGAGAAACATCGAGCGGTCCACGTTCCAATTTCCTCATCGTGATACATCGCAGCGGGCGGTGGCCGATGGGCGGAGACTGGGCGGCTCTTATTATTAACAAGATGTAACACCGAAGCCTATCCATTGTCGATATAATTGATATAAAATTATAAAACATAACAAACCGAGCATATCAGGGAAAGAGATAAGACATAGGAGAGCATGTACAAGCGGGTTATTTTACATGTTGCATGCACGCACGTAGTGGCGTCGCCCTACACAAATAACACAACATGAACATTATTACACAAACATTAAACAACCCAGCCCGTAACTGACTTAACGCGTGTAGGATTCGTGTTGGAGCCGAACCCGATTTGTGAACTAACATGTGAACTAACATATATGTTGTAAAGGTTTTCATCTGCTATGTTCATGCAATCAATAGAAACAATAAAGATTTTTCGCCTCCACATCTCTATATTCCTTGTGTCCCTACTATGTACATATTGTTGATGCCTTGCCCTACACCTGGAGGAATTATTGCATAATACACATATTGTATAGGTGTTCACGCTCCATGGATGGACAAAACATGCTTTCCATGATTGTCCATAGGTAATCGCGACAAAAAAAGGCAAAACAAAACTTGTGTGTGATGTGGCATAAATAATTCGTTATAATTGCACTATAGCTATTTGGTTATATTGTTTTTTTTAAAATTCGGTGTGCACCGCTCACTACTTTCTATTTTTACATCAATCAAGCAAAGCAAATTATACATTCAAAATATTAAATAATTTTGTTGTAATTTCACTTTTTTTAAAGCTTTAAATGGATCACACAAAAAGGGAGTGGGTTGTTTTCTTTTAGAATGGCTAGCATATTTTATTTTACACAAATTAAGATAATGGAGTAATAAATTATAAAAAAATAGAAGAAATAAGTATATGCAACCATGACAACACAATCTAAATAACATGGCCCAAAAGTAAAATTTAGAAAAACTCAAAAAAATATAATGCATGAAAATATTAAGAAATTAAAAATTTCAAGTTATTCATACCATTTGTGAAAATTTCATAATTCATATCACACTCAAATATACCAGGACTTGAAAAAAAACAATCATAGATTTGTGATAAGGATTTGTAAGTTCAAGATAGCCCTTGTGTGATTTTGGTAATTAATGACAAACACATAAAATTATAATATTTAAATGAGTGTTGTTTAAGGACAAACCTCTAATATGCTTATTACCATACATGAGACTAATATGTTCATCAAGAAGTTTAGTCTAGTCTCATCTCATTTAGAAGACATCCTAGATGTCAAGAGAATAGCTATATCCATTGCAAAGGTATGTGTTTAGATCAATTTAGTAAATATTGTGAGACTAATATTTTTGGCTATTTTCTTGAGTCCCACAGATACAAATGAGATGAATATGCAATGTCGAGGTAAGCAACTTGGTATTCCACTCCTATTCATTATAGCATTCCTTGTATGCAAACATATGTTGAGCTACAAATAATATTTGAATGAGTTTATGCACATTGCCTTATCCATATTTGATGGTGCATAAATATATTGTGGGCTCAATGAATATTTTACTTTCATGTTTATTGGTGCATAAATGAATATTGTGGGCATGTGTTAATGATTCCTTAGTTGATACACTGGATAGACTTCCCCGTATTTATTTTGCAATGTGCACATTTGTTGCCCATGAATATTTCCTTGTGCATTTCCTTTGTGAAGTTGATCATTTAGTATATGCCATATCTTCTCGTGACGAACCATCGCAAGGGGGCTGAGCGCCTCTCCAGATTAACAAGATTAACATGACGAGGAAAATGAGGGTAGGGAGCTGCGAATCAAACCTTTATGAACCTTCCCATTTTTTGGGGAATTTTTAAAATTTTTACAAAAAACTTACTTTTATATGGGCACCTTTTAAATTCAAATTCAACCAAAAAATTAGGCCTTTTTAAAATAAAAACGTTTCTAGCTTAATTTTTTATTTTTTTTTAAGGACATGTTCATCCAACTATCGTTCTATCCTTGCAAGTTTTTTTAAAATTTTTTAAACGGCATGGGAAAAAGAAAAGACGAGCACTAGGGTCCGGACGTCCGGCGCGTGGACTTGGATCGGACCAGCATCGGCCGCCGGATCGTCTGGGATGGCGCGCATCCAAGCGTCCCCGCGAGCGCCACGTCTCCCCCTGCGCATCGCGTGCTGTGAGCACAAAAAAGAGGGCCCCATCTCAACAGGAACCATGTCCGCGCGGGTCAAAAAGACGGAGCAACTCGTCTCCCCGCTCATGTAAGCTGAGAGTGATCCAAAAAAAGAAAAAGCTGAGCGTGCATGCCTCTGCCTCCTGGATTTGACATGCATGTAGGATCCCCAG
The DNA here is from genome assembly GCA_005191435.1 of Raddia distichophylla. Lineage (NCBI taxonomy): Eukaryota > Viridiplantae > Streptophyta > Magnoliopsida > Poales > Poaceae > Raddia > Raddia distichophylla. The sequence goes on from SPJY01031644.1 coordinate 1,424,263, forward strand.
TGTGCATGCCATTCTTTTGCTGTGTGGCGTTTTTTGAGTGCCAATTAAATGGTAATGGTTATCTCAATGGAAACTCAACAAAATCCAGTAGGGAACGTGAGATCCTGCTAATGAAACTTAATAAATCTACCAAGGAAACTTGTGACCCTACTAATAAAACCGGAGATTGTATTAATGAAACTTGACAACCTGTTGACGAAACTTGATAATCTACTAATGAAACTTGAGGAATCCCAATGGAACTTATCAAGTTATTGTTGAAACTTGAAGAAAAGCAATTGAAACTTAGGTAGTACCGATGAAACTTGATGAAACCCATCGAAACTTGCTAAGTTACGGTTGAAACTTAAAGAATAAACAGTGAAACTTGTCGAGTATCGAAAGAAACTTAAAAAAATACTGATGAAACTTGGCTAACTACTGAGTAAACTTGATAAAATCCAAGTTTTTTTAGAAAAAAGATTCAAATTTTATAAGTAAGACTTGTAGTTTCAAAGTGCAAACAGACTAAAAACTCTCGCATTTGAGTTTGGCCACAGAAAATCATCGTTCTCCCTCAACAAATCCACACCCACGTGGGTCCACCATGCAGCAAAAAACCAAGCAGAGACTCTGACCTTGCACGTCCAACGCAGGGGGCTAACGTGGGCCCCGCCCCCATGCATGCGCGCCGTGTGGGAGTGTTTCGTGCGGGAGCGCCCGCACAAGTCCGGAGCGTCGGACTCCCGCACCAAAGTGTTTCCCAAAAGAAAATAGAAGACAAAAAAGAGCAAAAAATGTTTTTTATAATTTAATTAAGTTTCAAGAAAATGAAACTTTCCTCTGCATTGCGTGCCGACCACGCTGACATTTCCACCGGCACCGCTATCGTTTGGGTTTGGGTTGAGGGTGTGGGGAGGTGTATGCTCCCTATCTTATAGTGAGGCCATGGAGGTGGTGGCCCGATGGTGTGGAAGGGACCAGAGGGGAGGCGGCAGTGTTGCCGCCGAAGCCGTGGGAATGGTCAAAGGTAGTGTGATGGCACCGACGCGCAGATTAGGAACGGTAGCCAAACTTAAGAGTGGACAGGGTGTAGCAGCAGGAGGTAGGGATGGAGCAGCGCACAGCGATGGTGTCATCGGCCACGGTGGTAGATGAAGGCGGTAGGGCGATGGTGGAGACACGCGGTGCACGCCAAAGAGAAGGATGGCGAGGGCAGAAATAAAGGGATGGCAGAAGGATGGAGGCAGAGGTGAGGCGCGAGGGGTGGAGCTTGTCCCCTAGTTGTGATGGGATCCTGCCCCCTAGTTGCTTCCATACGAAATGATGCGAAATGATAAATACTACTTATTCCACTATGATATATCCAGTGCAATTACACATGGGCTAAATGAATTAATGCCCTGCTAACTGTGTACAGATCAGGGAGATGATTAATGCTAGATATTCAAATTCAGACCGAACATTTTTTTGAGAAAGGAAATTCATTCCGATTAAAGGACAAGATTACCAGAGACACATGTACATCAAACACAACACACATACTCGACAGACAAGTTCGCGGGAATGGCATCACCATGAAGAACATTAAGACGCACAGCATGTGACTAACAACGCATCACAGACCGCAAACCTACAAAACAACGAAAACCCGGCCAAAAAACGAAAAAACCCGCAGCCCGACAAAGCAGACTCGGAACCCCCACACGTCGGCATCGACGCTGGAACCATTGCAATCACACGAAGCATCACCGCACTACCCAAATGATGGCACAATCCCGGACTCGGAACCCCCACACGTCGGCATCGACGCTGGAACCATTGCAATCGCACGAAGCATCACCGCACTACCCAAATGATGGCACAACCCCGGTGTTAGACCACCGCCAACAACGACGCTCTCCTACGCCGGTGAAGAGGAGATCACCACCAGCCGCCACCGATGGGTTGCCGTTGCCTGTCGAACCAGGGAGAGGAGGGATGCCCTCTCCAGATCTGGATCTGGAGGGGCAGAACGCCACTGCCATCTCCACCACCACCAACCTTCGCCGCTGCCCGTCGACCCCGCCGCTGCCCGAAGCCGGCATCGGGGACAAACTCGCTGCCCCTCCGGCCAGCCAGATCTATCACGGGAGGGATAGGACGAACTCCCACCATTGGAATTGGGGAGGAGGGGTGGGAAGAAGCCACCGCCCGCGCTGCCGCCGCCCTCCACCGCTTTCGCCGGGGAAGGGCCGCCCCGAGAGCTTCAGATCTGGCACGGGGAAGAAGAAGAAAGAAAAAAGGGGTAAACCACTGCCTTGCTCACCCCAAAAGAGGGTGTGGCGCCAACGGGGGAGCGCCAGAACAGCCCACCGGCGGAGGCTAGGTTTGGGGTGGAGACGCGAGGGGGTCGAGACCAGGAGCATAAACTGAACAATTGAATCCACTGCTAAACTACGCACAGATAAGGGTGATGTGCTTCACTGCATGGCTTGTTTGAAGATATAGGCCCAATTTGTTTCAGCTTAAATTTAATCAAAATTAAATTAAATGAAAATTTATTATTTTGCATAAGCCAAACAATGTAACACTTTGTAGTTATTTTTTTGGGGTTTTAAATAGCTCTTGTAATTAAAGTTCATAAAATATATTTTTCAAAATTTTTCTAACTCTTTAAAACATTTTTCGAGTGGTTACAACTTTTTTTTGAAGGGAAAGGCAGGAGAGCTGCCGTCCATTCATTGATAGAAGAAGAACCGTGCGACACACCAAAGTTACAAGAGTTACAACGCAGCAAGGCTGCTGCACACCCCGGCCAAACGGTCGCGCCCACACGTGCAAGGCCAAGAGACCTTGCGGCAACACACAACTGGAAGGGAAGGGGAAAGAAACAACACTACCGGCCACACCAGGCGCACTACCAACACACAGAACGACGGACGACTCCGAATTAGCAAACCTAGTAGACAACCAAGAAGTGCAGCAATGACTAACACGACGCCTCCAGCAAGGTAACGACGGGTTAGACCCGTCGCCGTCATGCGACCACCAGGGTTTTCACCCGAAATGAGGGAAGAGGTAGTAAGATGATGCCTCCAACGAGGGGAACGTCACTAAAGGTGACCCCACCATCCGCCTAGGAATGGGCAGGGCTTTCACCCAAGCCCCTCCCCCCACCAATGCACAAAGCGGCTGCCACAGAAGACCACCAACTGAGTCGCAGACTGAAGCCGCAGGGCCGAAGAGCGCACACAAAGCGCCGCCACTTAACACGGAAGACGTCGCCCACACCAACAAGCACCCCGTAGCAGAAGGAGGTCCAAGACGAGGGCGGGACCAAGCCAAGCAATGAAGAACCGCAGACACTCCCGGAGAGGATGTCAGCCAAAGTCGATGAGCGGGGGTAACGAGGGCACCACAAAGCCGAAGAAGTAGGCCACCCGACCCCACCACCCGTCGAGGAAGACGCTGCCACCACCATCTAGCACCTCGCAGAGAGGGGAGGGAAAGACAACGAAAGTGGGACCTCGCCAGGTGGAGGAGAGCCGAGCCCCAAAACCTAGCAAGGAAGACGCCGCCATCGCGAATGTGCACCTCACAGGGAGGGGAGGGCAGAACGACGGTAGGCGGGACCTCGCCAGAGAAAAGGGGCACGGTGGGTTTGCTACTGCCGAAGGCATAGTGGACGCAACAACCCCGGAGTTGACTTCCGGCCAACGATGCACCATCAGCGGAGGTGTGGCGAGGAAGAACACCGCCGAGACGGCCACCAAGTTGCCGGACCACGCCGCTGCCACCTACGCGGCCGGGCCGCGCCGCTGCCCACCAGCCCTAGCCGCGCCGGCCAAGGCCGCAGCACCACTGGAGACGGTGACCGCAGCAGCCCCGCGCCGGCCCAGGCCTTGCCGTCGCCCGAGCCACCGGAACAGCCGGCCCGCCGCCGGACCCGACCTCCACAGGCTGCCGACCACCGCCATGGACAGATCCGGTGGCCTCAACACCAGATCCGGCGAGCACGGCCGCGGATCGGACGACCCCAACATGGGACAACCACCGGCAGCCGGCGAGAAGAAACGACGAGGAGGACGCGGGGAGAACAACCAGCAGGGAAGGCAAGGAGGAAGAGGAAGGAGTCGGCGCCACCACACCGAGGACCGGAGGGAAGGGGTTGCCGCCCTGCGCTGCCCAGGCCCAGCCGTCTCCAGGCCGCGCCGCCGCGCACCGCCTCCAGGACACGCGCCGACCGTGGCCGCGCCGCCGCGTCGCCCAGGTCGCAGCGCCGCGCACCGCCCAGGCCGCAACGCCGGGCCACCGCCGACGCCCGCACGACCTCGGTCACCTCGCCGCCAGATCTGGCACCTCGCCGCCAGATCCGGCCTCCACGCCGCTGGAAAGCCTGGCACCGTCTCGCAAAGACACCGGTCAGCAGGAGGAAGGCGAAGGGAAGAAGACGAGAGGGAGAGAAGGGCGGCAGCCGCCGGCCGGCGGCTGCGGCGGCGCTAGGGTTTGGGGGAGGTGGCCTGGGAGATTGGGTCGCCCCCGAGCCGCCCCGGGAGTAGACCTGTTCATGGGCGGCTCGGCCCGACCGGTGCATCGGGCCGGGGTCTGAAGCCCGGCCGCCGGGCTGGGCCGGGCTTGGGCCCAAGAAAATTGTGTGGCAAGCCGTGGCCGGGCCGGGCGGGGCTACCGGGCTTTCGGGCTTCGGGCCAGGTTCGGGCCCGAAACCGAAGCTCGGAGCATCGGGCCGGGCTCGGGCTCGGGCTTGGTCCCGCGGACCGGGCTTTTCCAAGCCCGGCCTGAAACCCAGCCCGGCCCGACAGATGATCAGGCATGCTCGGGAGGAGCGACGCGAGAGCCTTCCTCCTTACAACTTTTCAGATTAAAGTTTTTAGCAACTTTTAGGTCAAACAAACAAAGTCATAATCGTTGTGCTCGATCATGACAGAGCTAATTGTCGAACGTTTGCCGCTAAGAACTTGGCCAAAAAAATGTCATTCCTCATCGATATCCTGTAGCGGGGAACTAGAGAGCTCTGTTTTCCCTCACTTTCTTGCTCCCTACGACGACTTGGTTCCAGAATTTGTAAAACCGTCGGTTAACCGCCTCTTTCTGGCCCCAATGAGAGACTACGGGCTTGCCAGGAGGACGGATTGCTACATTAGTTGTAAACTTATATAATCTAAGATGCTTGTATTGTTTCAGTGCAGTAGATACCACTACGAAATGTTCTCTGATACTGTGCGTCTTTTTTTTTTTTTGCCTTTGCCGATTTGTCATCGCACCTGTGCTAAGGTGCAGCTTTCACTTCACGTGTGATCTTATCGGTTCATCGCTAGTCTTGTACGTCCTAAAGTTGAGCAAAAATTGTTTATATGTCTGATCTTAAGTTTATTGGACTTGCTTATTTGCTCCAAAACGAGGTGAGACTCGAAAACATTATGCCCTTTTTCATAAATCCGAGCAAATTATGTCATGAGCTTATGAAAAAGATCGCTTGTATAAGTTGGTCAAGTTTATTGATCTCCCCAACCGTGGTTTAATGATCTCGGCGTCTATTTTTATGTTGGTCAAGTTGTAGCTTTAGCTCAGGAAGAACTGGTCAAGTTTTTTGCATTGCATTGGCCGAAAGGAAAGCAATATAATGCCCAATTGCACTCAATTTTATTTTTGAGAAAAGACATGTTAACAAGTTTTATCTCAATTTAGAGCAAATAAGCAAGTCGAACAAATTTTAGCCCATAGACGTGATTGCCACTTAGTTTGGACGCATATAAGTGATTTTCTCTTAAGAAGCAGGTTCCTCCTACTTCATATCACCGCATGCCATTCTAGGTTCTGCTCGTCGTACGTCGACTTACTTAGGTCTACTTGCTAGGAAGCATCCTAAATTGGATGACTGATAGAAGGGATTTCATAATTTTCATCGAACACCCGTTTGGGACAACTGAAACATTAATTTTCCCTAATGAACATCGTGAGACACTAATACAAATGGAAAAATATGAATGAAACATCGATTTTTGCCTAGTGAAACATGACGAAGTACCAATGAAGTAACGATAAAACATGAACAAACATTATGTTTCACAATACAAAACACCATATTTCATAAGAACAAAACAATATTTTGCAAAGAGCAAATAAAAATATCTCAAATTGGTTACATGTGTTTCACCATAGAAAACTCATGTTCAGGGGATAAAAACAATGTTTCATATAGAGGGAGATGTAGGAGGGAAAGGGGAAGGAGAGGAGTAGATGGGAAGAGAGAGTGCACCGAAGAGAGGTAGGGCCTAAGTAGGAGTAATATTTCCATTAAGGTCATGTACACTGCATGGTATTTGGAGAGATAATTAGGTACAAAAAAACATTTTTTTTCATAAGATTTACATGAGCTTATAAGAGGGGGGATATGTTTAAGTTAGCATTGATGTTTGGGTGGTAAGGCATCCTTATATTGAAGAGACTTTTCACGTAGACGCTCAATGATATGGCAAGGTTTCTTTTTCTTAAGCATTTAAATATAAACATCTTGTATTGTACGTGACCTAACCAGTTAAACACGATCTTAACAAGCATTACCCCATTTCTCGAGAGCAACACATATATTACCTTCAAAATATTATAATCTTTCTCGAGAGCAAGCACACTACACTACACTACACAACCAACACAACACATCTTAATCAATCGTACCCACAGAGAATAAATCCTAGACCGGCCCGCCACCGGGCTTTTGCCCATCATTACCCTTTCAGAAACGATTTTGGAATTTGGAGGGATGGACCATCTAGGATAGATGCGCCCCTTGTTTAGTGGATGAACAGCACATGTTTTCCATGGGATTGAACAGGACACCTAGGACAGCATGCACGCACCAACGCGTACTACTACTGCAACGTTACAAATTGAGCATCAAATCAACTAATCAAGAGAAAAAAAAACTAAAAGCGTCTCGTCTCTATTACTGTCTGTTCGCATAGAACTGATAGAAGCTTCTTCTAAAAGCTGCGGGCGTTTTCGCGTTCTCCGTTTAGCAACCGCAACGAGCATTTAACGCCGAATTAAATTCCATCGTTTGATTTTTTTTATAATTCGTATGACGAGATATTTCGTAGTTATTTTGTGTGGCTTTTAGTGATTCTTCTGAAAGATCTAAAATTTTGTTAGTATATCTATAAACTTTTTTAGTTGCTTTTCGATAACCGTTAATTTTCCAAGCGATTGATTTTAATCTTATTTATACTGAATCAAAATAGGCATAAAGTGTCTCAACCATACTGGGTGCATAGATAAAAAGGATGGTCTCTTCAACTTATCTTCCTATCCACTACAAGAATTAGCATGAATCTCGAGGACCAAAAACCCTCGAGACAAGGGGAGAAACCCTCGAGATTAGGCTTTCTCGAGGGCCGGCCCTAAATCTCGACCCTCGAGAACACTTGCAGGATGGACGGAATCCTGACTTAACGGCAGATAGAGACGGTTTCTCGAGGGCTAAGCCCTCGAGAGCCTTTTCCCATCGTATAAAAAAAAATGCACATATAGTAACATAGCAAAAAAAATCTCCACATGAACATCTGCACATGAATATAGCAAAATAAATTCTATATATATGATGCAAGAGCTACTGGAATTTTTGAAAACAAGATCAATGCTCGGTTTAATCCATATGCCAAATATATATTGCTAAATCAAAATGCTCCACATCAACATCAACCACAAATTCATCTGCACATGAACATGAATCAAAATGCTCGGTTTAATCCACAAATTCATCTGCACATTAACATGACCCACAGAACATGAACATCTGCACATGAACATGAACAGCCGAATCTCCACATGAGAGAGAGAGAGAGGGCTTGGCGGCGGGGCTCGATGACAATGGAGGAGGAAGGGCGACGACGGAGGAAGCCCACCACCCACCGTTCGGAGAGAGAGAGAGGGAGGGAGGGAGGGAGGAACCAACGGAGGCGGCGGCGGCCGGATTTGGCTCCTGGAGAAGCCGGCGGCGGTGGATCCGCCGGAGAAGCCGACGGTGGGGCTCGGCGAAGGACCCGGCCTCCTCCCACCGGATCCAGCCGCCGCTCGCGACGGAGGCGACGGACGAGGAGCCGACGGTGAGGATCCGGCCTCCGCCCGCCGGATCCAGACGCTGCTCGCGACGGAGGTGACGGAGGAGGCGCCGGCGGCGAGGACGCGAGGCGGCGGGGTCGGGGATGACGTCGAGGCGTCGGATCCGGCCGCCGCTCGCGACGGAGGAGGCGCCGATGGCGAGTAACCGAGGCGGCGGGGGCGGGGATGAGGTCGAGGCGCCGTGGTCGGGGATGAGGTCGAGGACCAGCCCAGGCCGCCGCTCCCCTGCCACTCGCGGTCGACGCAGCAGCTCAGCTGGGGCTGCCGCTCCTCGCCCGCCACGACCCTCCGCCAGACGCCGCGCCTCGCTCGCCGTCGGCAGCTGAGAGAGAGAACGAGAGAGAGAGAGAGAGGGCTGAGAGAGATAACAAGAGAGAGGACTGAGAGAGAGGTCAAGGGCTGAGAGAGAGAGAACGAGTGAGATTTTTATTTGGGAAATTTCAAGAAACCGAGGGCGGGAACAGCTTGCGAGGGCCAAGCCCTCGAGAACTGTCAGTTGGCCAAACGGCCGCAGACGGTGACGTCTCCGTCCAAACTATCTCGAGGGCCTCTGGTTAGCCCTCGAGAAAACGCGCCTTTCACGAGAGTGTTTTTAGCGCCCTCGAGATTTTGCCTATAATGTCGAGGGCCGGGTTGGAGCCCTCCAGAAACGATTTAGCCCTCGAGATTCATGCTGATTCTTATGGTGATCTACTTATGTCGGAACTTATAAAAGATGTGCCCTAAAGCTATAGAAAAGGTTTCTAAGGAAGTTTGAAAAGTTCCTAAGAGCTCTCAGAAACAAACAAAAAGAACTTCAAAAGCCAAACAATTTTAAAGTTTCGATTCAGAGATAAGCGGATAAGATAAGTAAATAAACATAAAAGAACAACGGTGCAAATTGCAAAGGGTTATAAAGGTCATTTCTCATGAGATGTGCGGTGAAAAATTACCCAAAAAATTACACTTGTATCATCATAAAGTTTTCATTTTGCATAGTTCAAACTTTATAATGACATGATTGTAATACACCTTCTTGTCCAATTTTTTATTAGTTAGATGCAGATAAACAATGAGTAAGGGCCACCTTCTACACTATTATTGGCTACTTCTTGCCATCTTTGTGTAGTGTAATATATATCCTTACTGTATTTGTATCAATTTTATGTCACATTTCTATTACATTTTGTATAGTTTGTACGGACTATTTTTCTAGTTTAGTAGTTTATAAGGGCCCCTCTTCTTCTTTTTTGAATTATTTATTGAATTTTTGTTCTAAATTTATATAATTTTAACTTTAATTTGTAACTGATATTGATTTTTTCTTTCGGTCTAGCATGAACTTCTATTTTTATTTTTCACTCTAAATTAACATAATTTTTTATTTAACATTGTATGCCATATGGACTATTTCTTTGTAAAATTTGATGATAGAGCGAGGTTGCCTAGATATCTCAAATAGATCCCCTATTTGATTCTTTATTTCCAATAATCGCTATCTCCATCGCTAAATATATGGTTCCCTCTTAACTATGTTCTTGTCCGTCATGTTGAAGGGCCACGACAAAAATAGTAGCACTAGCTAGCCTTTTTTCAACCAAAGAGTTCTTCACATACGATAGAAGAGGAATGAATCTTAAAACAAAAATGGAAAAATCCGTTTCATACCAACCCGATTGAGAGATCAAAGATATGAAATGTATCATCTTGTCTTGTTGCCTGATGGAGCACTTACGTGTTCGTGTCTATTCTTTAGGATATATGCTTTAGGGTATAATGAAATAGGCGACTGATTAGCAAAAGGTGAATGAAATATATCATCTTTTGGTATGACATAAAAAAAAATAGGGCAAAGTATTGGTGCAAAAGTTTTCTATACGCACAAGTGCAAGACTCACCATGATCCCTTAATCCAACCTAAACAGACCAGATGTATTGAGGTACAACTTCCCTCTCCCACTTATACCGTTGTGCGCAAAACTCCTAAGATTGTTTTGCCATGTTCCTATATTTAAGCTGGGCCACTAAGATAAGATCCAAGAGCCGAGAACGGTTTGCATTTTTGTACCTAGAAAATTTTTGCACCAAATATTTTGCAAAAAAAATAGAAGGTTGTATAAAATATACAGCTGAAGAGAGATCGAGGCCTTGTTCTTTTCAGCATATCATGCCGTTGCATATTACTGTAGCAAATTTTGTTATTTTTATATAGCATATATATTATGATAATTCATAACGATTTTTTCATGGCTTTTAGTAACCCTTTCAAAGACCCTAAAACTATTTTTTATTTATTTTTCTATAATTTTTAGACCACTTTTCGAAAGCTCTCAAATTTTCTACAGTATTACACCAACACAACGATGCCCTGAAAAGAACGAGGCCTGAGAGCTCGCGAAAGTCCAGGACGGCACGAGCCCAGGAGCGTCGAGCGCCACTCTTTTTGTTCTCGCGCGTCCAATCCGCATCAGGGGCGACGTCAGCTCAGGTGGGCCCCTTCCCGTCCTCCTGTAAAGCCCACTGGCGAAGGCCCCAGCCCCCAAGCGGATGATGGGCCCCAGGCGCATGCGGCCCATCATCCACCCATCCATCCACCCCTTCCTCGAAGCTCTTTTGTTTTTTTACCTCCGCAACGCGGCGACGTGTCCCGCTGGCAGCAGCTCGCGCCGCCGCGCGCGTGTCCTTCTAGAAGCCGGAGCCCCGGCTCCGTTCACACCTGACGCGCACTTCACTTGTCCGATTTCCTCTCGCCTTTCTCCCAAGGGACAGCGAGGATACAGCAACGGCGGCCTCTCGCCTTTCACCTGAAGCGCAGTTTCTTGTTTTCTCGTTGCCCTGCGTCAGGTGATGTTGTGATCTGTAATGAACATAGGCAAAATGGCAAATAAACAAATATCTGGAACATGTTTGAATAATTCCACGTTGAGGATCGAGCATGTGATGGTGCTAAACTACCGTAACGCAGCGTAAGCTGCTTTCGAGCCGTCTGTTAAGAAGCCAGAGGCTAAAACACACGGCAGGAACCTTCGGCGGTCTCGAGTGTCTTGTATCTTTCCACGGTCGAAACAAAACCGTTAAACGATAATAGATAGTTTCGACGGTAAAAAAAAACTAATAAACAGCCTTTTTCATGTGCATCTATCTCAACGGCTACACATGAAGCCACCGAGACTGCTACACTGCCAGCCACCTGGTCGACCTGAAAGCAAGCTTGAAGGACTCTCGGCAGCCCACTGTCAAGCTGTTGAGAGTATCTGATCACGTAGTTGCCTTATCTCAGGCCGTTGAGAGTAATATATGTATAATCAGTTATTTGAGTTGTAAATTCTACTAGATTATGTTCCTATATGACATGTTCATTTATGTTAAAAACTGAGAAATTGGATAACCGGATTTGTTGTTTAATAATTGAATTTATTACATGATTAGATGCTTTGAAAAAAAATATTGCACCTACTTTATAGATAATAAAATAAAAATTAAGTTATTGCACCTATTTTATAAAGATACATGAGTATCATTGTTATAAACCAAAATAGAGCAAATAAACGTCTGCGCAGTGTAATTCTTAGCATTACCATACATATCGAAAAAAAAGAAAGTTTGGTCATTGCAGCTTAGGCCAAAAACCTAAAAGTTTGAGCATATGTCTGAATGAATCTCGCTACATTAGTCAGCCTACATATAGATCGTGTTGAAAAAAGACTTGATTTGAGAAGTTGTATTCCTAAAAACCCCAATGGTCGGATGGTCATTACATGTAGAGTTAGACCTGTACAGACCTAGGGATGAGGGGTAGGATGTCCACGAACATAAAGTTTTAATTTTAATTTGAAGTGCACATATACCTTGTGAATAGCATATGACAATACATTGCATTTACTGATTGTGCATTGCATTTGTCGTTAATTTCACTAGCTTGATATAATGTGGAGCACAAGAAGGGAGATTTGAAAGAACCACGAACATATCTCAACGCCACCGAAAAATCGAAATCTTGGAAAGGAAGAACCCAAATACGAATATAAATATGGTTTTCTATGAAGTAAAATAAGAATTATGTAGAAATCGTCAAAACAAAGTCTCATGTTAATGTCAACAAAGCACTCAAAAATCATAGCATTGAACGTAGCATATTATGAATATCCATGGCATTAAAGAAGGACACTTCACAGTTTACACACGTTAAACAAACCCGTCATATCATTTATGAAGATAATAAAGTATGTGTCGAACATAAGCAGACTGGATATATGAAGAAAATTTTTAATCCCAATGATGGGATCAATATTCTGCACATTAAGTCATGAGAGAAAATGAGAATTTAGTAGACGTGAAAGTGAGAATCAATATTTCTGCATCTACCTTCGAAAGATACGTGAAAGTAATTGGAATGAGAATACTTAGAGAAATGTAGAATTTAGAGAAATAAACTATATATTTTAAATTAAAATCTTGAATTAATGAATGCATGAATAAATAGAAAGATTGGTTGGATATGTAATTTTCCCCCTTAAGTGAGTCTTCAATTAAATTTCTCACGTAACATTTTTAACAAGATAAATATACGCACACAACAGGTGTATGCTATGTACAATTTCTCTAAAAAATTAATTAGATTTTTGTGGAGTTTTTAGGGGCATATGGGTCACACGGTAAGGTCCAAGGAAGAGTGTTGAGAAACGCTGCCTAGGTTGCCGCCGATTTTGGGCTTGTAGTGTGCCTAAAGTTGAGCCCTTTCGGTGGACCAGCTGATACCCTAAACAATCGAGCATAAATAGAAAGAGAATCAATCTACGGTGTATCAGAAGCAATGAAAAGTTAATTTATTCTATATTGGTGTTCCATCTAACATAATGTATGATCTATAATGTACGGCTGTTCTTTATCGTTTATAAATTGCGCACGAATATATCGTTTTGAACTAGACGGGTAGCGTGCTGTTTATATAATAACAGAAAAGAAGCATCGCATCGAAATGGAGAACACCCGAGCAAAGCTAGCGATCAGCCCATGGCACCTTCCTTTGTCGGGTTCCTGAGCTGGGCCCCACGCCCTCTGATCCGCATCTGACGGCCAGAAACGGTTCAAACCCATCCACGTCAGGTCAAACGCGCGACCGCGTGTGCGCGCGCCCCGCGCGTCACGCGTGTCGTGGCGCGTCGTCACGTGACCCCGCGTCGGGGCCTCCTCTCGCCGTCGGATTACGATCCAACGGCATGTGAAGGCCCCGTCACTAACGACGTCGGGTCCCCAGCGCGACGCGGCCGCGCTGACCGCGGAGACGTGGCCGTGACGGCGTCAGGCGGAGGAGGTAACGGTCGCCGTCTGCTCGGGGGATATATAATGCGAGGCGCACTTGGGTTTTTTCCTATTTATATATTTTTTTCCCTTCTCGTCAGCCTCACGTATAATTATCGCGCAGACGCGCACACGAAAAGAGGTAGGGAGGATTAGGACACGAGAGCCGGAGGAGAGAGAAGAAGAAAAGCTAGAGAGAGAGAGAGAGAGAGAGGAGGGAGAGGTGGTGGTGGTGGTGGTGGAGGCGGCGGAGGAGGTTGGATCGGGGCATCGAGCTGCGCAGATCGGAGGAGGTGAGCACCCTCTCGCCTTCGTCGTGCCCCGTCGGATTCCGCGCCTGCTAAACCCTGCTGTGTGCTGCTGATTTCACCGGATTTTCGTAGGGTTTTTGGGGGGGTGTTCTTCGCTGGGGTGAATTTTCGGGGCGGTGTGGTTCGATCAGTTTGGAATCCTCGGGTGGTTTGCGGTGGCAGGTCGGTGGCCAGTTCAGTCGGCGGGGTGATGAGGGGAGTGAGTTTTAGCGGACGAATCGGTGGGGGATTCGTGTTGGTTCGAGCCGATTCGATCTGCTTATGGCCGCAGCGGAGCACATTTTTGCTGTTGGGTTGGAGAGGCCACCTCCATTTTCGGGATTAATAAAGAATTGATTTTGGTATGCTGTAGTGGAGGCTACTGTTGCATTCTTCTGCTAATTTGCTATACTGCTTAGTGCTTGGTAAGTGGATCGCGCCTAATTTATGGTTCTTTTTGTTGGAGCTTAACTAGCAAGGAGCATTTTTTGTTGGAGCCTTACTGCCCTAGCCAAAGTGTTTTTTTTTGTGTGTGTGTGTTACAACTGCAACCGCACTTGCCTCTAGGCTTCTAATTTGTGGAGTGATGGAAGCATACAGTAGATTCATCATAAAGTACCATCTCAGGAAGTCTGGAACCATAGGGTCCTCACTTTTCTGACGACAATCCTTGGGAAAAAAAATTTTCCTTTCTTGCTAGGTAAAGTGACCCAGGAGAAGAACAAATTTAGTGAGAGGGGAGTCCCTAATTTTATATAACTTCTACCATTGTCAACCGGCGTCCAGGCTCCCAGAACTTTCAAACCGTCCTTCTTAACGCATAAAACTAAACAAATTTGCTTCTTGTTTGAGTGATGAAGGCGACGTTGATTCCACACGGTTCATCGGTCAAACTTCTTGTTGGCCTGTTGGGGATTGGTCAAACTTCTCGTTGGGCTGATAGTTCGTGGGAATTAATAGGATGAGCGATGGACCATTAGTCAAACAATAAGGTAGGTCAATCGTCTTCAACCAACTAGAGAATCTTGGAGGTCCTCAAGATTGGTCTTAGTTGTGTGTCCAGAGGACTATTAGTTGAATAGTGTGGATCTGTTCTCTTCAACCAACTAGAGAATGTTCTCCTAGAAAAACCAATTAGAGAATGTTTGAGACTGCTTATCTTTAATTGTGAGGGCAGTTGATGGACGTGTTGAAGGGAGGTTTAAGAGATGTGATCTGCCTGTTCTCCAGACCTCCTTGTTTTAGGTTGGACCTTTGTTCATTGATTATCATCCTCATGCTCCATCTTTTTGTTATGACCGGTGGCCCTCCTAATCTCATAGAACAGTACCGTGGTACTGTAGCACGCGTGCCCAAGCTTCCAGAAGATTGAGATATTAGAGATTAGATCGGATTAATTGCTATAGATTAAAGATAGTTCTCTTCAGTTCCAAGTAAGTAATCCCTATAAAAGGGATACCATGGATTCATCATGAAACAAGCAAAATTAGGGTCTAACCCATCTATCTTAACCGCTCGAGAGTGAAGAGCTCCACCAGCCTCTTCTCATCCGGGCAAGGCAACCAATTTATTCTAGTTCGTGACACTGCTTTGAGTTCGACATCTGCTACATGGACTGAATTTATGCAACTGTGCATTTTGAGGAAAGAAGAAGATTAATATTTTTGGAAATATTAGGACTATTGGGAAGTGATTGGGGTATTTCATAAATGATCTGCTGGGTCTTGGAGTTGAGTCACTTGATACATGATAAAAATTGAGTAAAGGAAGAGGGACTGGTGGACTGCTAATTAATTTAGGTCTGTTGTAAGATATGAAGGATTATGATCTATCGGAATAATTATTCTTTGAACAACATGGAAACACCTAAGATATTAATACAGATGGTTTATGGTCAATTGATGTGTCGCCTAAAAGGGCACTCTTCCCCGCTGTCTGCACTGCAAGTTTTTTCTTTTAGATGATGGTACTGGTACAGGATGGAATTCATAGACCATATTGGTTGACTGACTCATGATTGGTGGTCCTTTTCTTTGCTTGACTTGCTTGACATTGACTTCTGTGGTTGTCCTTAAGTTTGAGAAGTAGGATAGATCCATTAATTATTTTAGGAGATGGGCGTTTTTGACAAAGAATCAGTTTGGTTTATGCTTATTTCTAGCTTTTTTAAATGGTAATATGTGCATAGCTGGATGGCAAACAGTGTAATCAATAAATCATTTAAAAATTAGTTTTGAACAAAATGGTAGATCTATCGCTCTTGCATGCTTAGTGTTTGTTTTATTTCGTGAGAGATCATTTATGCTGGTGTTGAGAATTCTGTCAAATTTATGCTAGTATTGAGTGGCCCTAGATTAAACCTAGTACTTTCTGTTTTAGTTAAAACCTTCTGGCATATATCTTCTGTGTTGTTAAATTTAAAGCAACTGTACTGCATATATCATAAATTTGCAGAGTAAGGAAGTTCTTGGGATCTAAAGTTGCAAGTATGTTTTTTAAGCCATACTACTGGTTTTGCAATGTCTGCTGTTTCCTGCCTGTAACTTTTCTTCTAACTGATTATAACTATACTAAGAAGGCAAAATGTTATCCTCTGTTTGACTGCTTGTTTGTTCTGTCACCTTCCATGGAATAAATGGTTTATAGTTTTCTTTTTTTGCTATGTACAGGTCATGAACAACTAATCCACATTCATTTATTATGGACTTGCACCAATTATTTAAGTACAGATTGACTGGTGCTAACGTCGTCTACGAAATTCCTACAGAGAATCTAACGAACTCTCCTTGGCCATCTAGTCCACTGAAGTACGAGTTCAGCAACTCGCCATACACCACTCTTTCTTCCCAGCTTGAGTGTGACAATTTGTCTGCTCTTAGCAACACTCCAGACAACCAGAGCTCCACTGAAACCATTTCAGCCCAACCAATTTCCCCTCTGGAAGCAGACAGCTCATACAGACAGGCAGGCATACTTCTCCGAGAGAACATTCAAGTGAGACCTGGTCCATTGTATGCAACATCGAGACATAATATGCAACACGCTTTGCGAGAGATTGAGACTGTCCTGATGGCACCTGATAATGATGATGCTACAACTAGTACCAAACATGAGTATGAGGAAAGCAAGCCTACTCAGCTCATGAGGCAACGCTCAAGGACATGGAATCATGAGTCAAGGCAACCGTCGCCTGGAGTTGTTAGGTCCCCATTTGCATCTGCTGGATACTCCACAGCAAGCTATGAATTTCGTCCAGAGAAACGACAAAGGGAGTTGAGGGACGATCCGCAAATCATTGTGAAGCAGCTGTTAACCAAGTGTGCGGAGGCATTAAGTGAGGACAGGACAGAGGAGTTCCTTAAGCTTGTTCAGGAAGCTCGAGGAGTTGTTTCAATTAATGGGGAACCTCTCCAGCGTCTAGGTGCTTACCTTCTTGAGGGTTTAGTTGCTAGACATGAAAACTCGGGTACAAACATCTACCATGCTCTGAAGTGCCGCGAGCCAGAGAGCAAGGAGCTTCTGTCATACATGAAAATTTTGTACAATATATGTCCTTACTTGAAGTTTGGCTACATGGCAGCCAATGGGGCGATTGCAGAGGCATTGAGAAGTGAGGACAAGATCCACATAATCGACTTTCAGATTGCTCAAGGGTCTCAATGGATCACACTGATACAAGCGTTAGCTGCAAGACCTGGGGGTCCACCTCATGTGCGGATCACTGGAATAGATGATCCTGTGTCGGAGTATGCCCGGGGTGAAGGTCTGGAAATTGTAGGGAAAATGCTGAAAAGCATGTCTGAAGAATTCAACATACCTCTGGAGTTTACCCCTCTACCTGTCTATGCTACACAAGTAACAAAAGAAATGCTTGAGATTAGACCGGGTGAGGCACTTGCTGTCAACTTCACTCTTCAGCTACACCATACCCCAGATGAGAGTGTGGATGTCAGCAACCCACGGGACGGGTTGCTGCGGATGGTGAAAGGACTGTCCCCCAAGGTGACTACGTTGGTGGAGCAGGAGTCGCACACCAACACAACACCCTTTTATACGAGGTTTCTTGAAACCATGGACTACTACTCTGCCATGTTTGAGTCGATCGATGCCAACCTTCCACGAGAAAGCAAGGAGAGGATAAGCGTTGAGCAGCACTGCCTGGCAAAGGATATTGTGAACATAATTGCCTGTGAGGGGAAGGACAGGGTGGAGAGGCACGAGCTCCTCGGCAAGTGGAAATCAAGGCTGACCATGGCTGGGTTTAAACCTTACCCACTGAGTTCATATGTGAACTCGGTGATAAAGAAGCTTCTCGCGTGCTACTCCGAGAAGTACACCTTAGAGGAGAAGGATGGCGCCATGCTTTTGGGCTGGAAGAACAGGAAGTTGATATCTGCTTCTGCTTGGCACTGACAGTAATAAGAGTTCAGAAAAAGGAAAAAAGAAAAGAAAAACAGAATTATATACCGAATTCCCTGGTCCCCTTCTCTGAAAAGAAGCCCTTTGATGTACCTGTACATGTTGCTGTATTCTCAGCGTTTCCTAAATGTAGACCAGGATATAAAAAACATTGACATTAGATTGTAGAAGTTGTATGATAATTAAAAATTTTATTGTGTTTACATTTACTCGCCCTGTCTTCACAGCTGATATGTTGGATGCAATCTGTACTGGTGGCTTAAAATTCCATTTCTCCGAATATGCTTTGAATGTGTGCCAAAAAGGAGTATGCTTTGAATGCGAAGTTTATGCCCCATTCGTTGGGGGGTTTTCTGCTTTTGTGTCCGAGATTAACAGGGCACGTGCCTGGCTGTGCAGCGAGTTGAGCAAAAAAAACATTTGTAACAGTAACTAGAAAATAGTGTAGTTTCGTGCAGAATAGCCGGTGGAGGGAACAAAATATTGTAGTTTTAACCAGAGCGGATAAGTGAAAAGAACCTTTTAGAGTATAGTGTAAAGCGTAAAAAAAATCTAGAGGGAATAATAGAGTGAGCAGCTAATAAAGAAAGGGTGAGGTGAGGAACAGTGATAGACGTGGATGCTCTAAGGTGCTGCGTTGCGTTGCAGCCGACATGATCGATGATTCTGGAAGGATCCCCTGAAAGACCGAAACGCTCGACGTCGACGACGATGCTCTCTCTCCTCAGCTAGCTCCAAGAAAGGCAAGCGAACAAACTGCGAAACTAGACTTGTCCGATTTATACCTCCACTCCAACTCTCTCCAAGTGACCAAGTCCCAAGAGCCAAACCCTCCAAACTCGTGAGTTTGATTGATGGGTGAAATGCGGTTGTAGATTCGTAGACGTTGTCCAGGAGTTTGTAGCGGAGGCAAAAAAAAAAAAAAAAAAAATTGAGTCTCAGGTTTAATTTTAGCTGCTTCAGCTTCTGGCTTCTGCTAAGTATATTAACCGAATTACACTCATACATGTTTTGGGCCTTTTGGCTTCTCGAATTAAGACCGTCCGTCCAGAATGGGATCAATGTTGTTTATCTGACTGCTCGTGATTGGTTCGAGTGTTAAACCAGGCTGCCACCCTGTCTTGTGGGCTTGTGGCTTAAGTGGCTAAACCATTATGTGAGTCTCACTAAGACACTAACTAAATGCAGGTTTGCTGTGGATTTTTTTTTTTTGGAATTTTATTTCGTGATAACTAGCTGTCTATCGCTAAAGAAAACTAACTGGTCAACTACACCATGAACTTTTTTCTTTAAAAAAAGTTTGTTCATTTTGTGCTTTTACTTATTAGGTTTCTCAATGGGCCAAGCTTGGATTAGGACGGATAGTTGAAATGTTTAGGCTAGCTAGTTAGTCTCGCGGAGTCATCTTAGTGTACGGCATGTCAGGCCAAAGCATACTTTGACGAGACACTTATCTTTGGAATGAGTACATCATTAGCAGATTTAGAACAGTTAAAATGACATCTGCTACATCGAACATTTATAGCAGCTTTGCAACACAAAAGCTAACAGAGAAAAATAAAAAGACCCGCGTAATCACATTAGCGGTGCGCCCCATTTCTTGCATTTTTTTCGAATAAATTTTTGTTGTGATTGATTGGCCTGTTTGGTTGAAACCTAAGTTTGCCTAACGTTGCCATGCCTAATATGCTAAAATTGTCTAAGCTTAGTTCTTTAAATTTCTAACCACACTTTTTCAGCCACAAGTAAATTTGTCACACTTTGATGTCTGTATGGTAGGTGGGATCTATGTGGCAGAAAAAGAATCTTGATTAACCTTAGGTGTGAACCAAATAACAGCCTAACTCAGTTAAACTTTCCTAACCTTAGGCATGACAATGTTAGGCAAACTTAGACTTCAACCAAACAGACATTCTTCGCGCTTTTCTTTCATCAAGGTCTTTCTCCTTCCTAACAAAGAAGTGGCCAGTGGCTATAACTGCACAGGGGTGCTATAACTGCTACAAAAGAGAATGTGGCTTCTCAAATGCAAAGATCGTTATCGGCAGAGCGAGGCTACAAAATTTAGGGGACTATTTAGAGGGTACATATGTTGCGCAATCACACTAAAAATGCAATCGCCGTGCAATTAAACTACCAAAAGTTGTAAAAAATTCTGAAAAAATTTGTACATGTACTCTTCAACTTACTCTATCTCTGGATAAAATTTCAAGTTCAAATTCATTCTATATTAAGAGTTATAAAAAAAGAAAAGACGGACAGTTTTGATAAGTTCAAAATTGATAGAATTTTCTCTTTTTTGTAACGTTCAATATAGAATGAATTTGAACTTGAAATTTTATCCAGAGATAGAGTAAGTTGAAGAGTACATGTACAAATTTTTTCAGAATTTTTTACAACTTTTGGTAGTTCGATTGCACGGCGATTGCATTTTTAGTGTGATTGCACAGCATATGTACCCCTATTTAGATGGGCGGCATGGGCCACACACACAAAGCATCACAAAAGCAGCAAGCAGGGCATATGATGCAAAACAAAACAGCAAATCACCATTGTACCCGCCGCCAAAGTTCAAAGGGCCGCTTGCTGGGGGAGCTATATACCAAGAAAACAATGTGCAAAATGATCAAATATTTATTGGGCTATATTTTCATTTTAGGCAACCGATCCTTTTAGAGTTAATTTTTTTATATTTATTTATATTCCTTGTTGAAAAATAGGGACTTTCTTGGTTTGTATTCTTGGACAGCCTACCAAAATATTTTGTAGTGCCCTCAAAAATTCGACTATAGTCCAGATGCGAGCCCATGTTTGGCTTGCCCTGCCAAAGAATTGGAAAACCTTATTTTTGCCGGTATGTGTCAACCTCATGCCACTAAAGACGAAGTAAGCCAGTTATTTGGGCATGATATATTTTTCATAAAGTATCAAATATGTATCATTTAGTATCATATAGGTATCAGATATATACCATTTAGTATAATAATTATCATTGAGTATCATGAAATATCGTATGTATGTATGTATGTATGTATGTATGTATGTATGTATGTATGTATGTGTCAATACCCCTAGTTTTCACTCGGCTTATTAGAGATATAGCTTGATCGTGGCATGCACTGATTGAATATTAACATACAAGCCACCCTGAGGTGAGCCGCGTACGTTAACACCCAATCCGACTGCTCAGCACAAGCAATCTCTATTAAAACGAGTGCGAACTCGGGTACCAGATATGTGCTCAGTAATGGCTCCTAAGATCAGCTACCGTCACACACATATCCTCATTTGAATCGATAGCACAACACATAAGCAAATAGTCACAACTTAATATTACAAAAGGTATGGACTGCTGCCCATACAAGTAAGTTTAACATAGTTCAAAGTGGTTCGCAGCGGAATGGATAATTGTCTCACAAAAGCAGCGGAATATCATTTTCTAAAAGAACAAAAGACCAGCGGGGTATGCCTCCCAACCCAAGGGCAACCGACTAGAAGTTAGAACTCGACACCGTGCCCACTAGCGTCGTCGTTCCCCGCTTGATAGTAGTACTCAAGCGTGGGATCACTATCACCTGAAATAATAGCAACTGTGGTTTGAGTACAGATGGTACTCATCACTAAGAGGTAACATATACCATCATTCATGCATAATTGATATCAAATGAAGGGTTAGCATGATACTTTCAACATAAAGAGCATTTGCAAGATGTAAACATAAATAGATCGTAAATGACATTTAAGAAAATGTGTAACGAATTGTAACCGACAATAACATCATTAAGTGTAACATTGTCAATTCCATCAAGATCAAATCACAGGGCTCTGTCCGCCCATGGTTTCTATCCGACCATAACATCAACGTGACTCTATCTGTCCCCGGTCTCTATCCGACCGATCACCACAAGCAACCCAGTGCACGGAAACATAGCCCAGTCAACACCATAACCATCCCAGAAACCCAAGTACTAACCGAAGTGTCTCGATTTAACGAGCTTTCATCCCTAACCCAGGGACACGGCTGTTCGAACAGTTCATAACTCTGCAGAGGTGTACGACTTTACCCACACGACACAGCAATCCATACCGAAGCCTCCTAGATGTACATGCCAGATCATTGGATCGTCCGATAACTGTAACCCAATGTTCCACATGCCATGTTGTGGTCCAAAGGAGTTAACTGTTGCTGTGGACGATACTCAGGGTCTTCTATCCAGTCGTCCCTGAACCCCCACGAAAGCTACTCATGGCTAAAAAACGGCCCCTGGACAGTCCCCACCCACAAAACACAAGCGAATAAGCAACAATAACCCCAATTATCACCAATGGTACAAACACGCAAATAAAGTTGGCTAAGTGTCCATATAATACACGTTTGGTCGTACGTATAGTAGCTCGAAATGATGGCATCATGTTCAATCCTTAATCGCCCGAACGAGGCTACATGACCGGGATCCCTCCTCCCGTCATCTCCTATCACCCGTTCGGGCACAACTCCAAATTACAAATCCAACCGAATAATGAGACATCATAATCAAGTGTTGCTCTCAACCACTTGGGCTCTAAGCAAGTCTAAACATTCATGACACAACCATAGATAATTAGTACCCTCTTAGGCTATCAAGGAATGGATGTATCAACCTATTAATAAACTGACCACTAGTAGGACATAATTACTTCTACCCATCAAATATTATATAGAAACTAGCATGCAACGTTGATAGAACACATTCAAAGTAATGCAAGTAAATAGAGCTCAACATGATTGAGTCAAATGAGGGGAGTAATAAGTGCCTTGGTGCTGGTCGTCGGGAGGGAGAGCAGCTTGCTTAAGTCCGGCCTCCTCCGGAACATCGTTTCCAATCGTTTCAGTAGCAAGCACATCAAATAAAATCCAAACAAAATACCGAACACAGAGAAGGAATGGAACAACGTAATATGCAAAAGTTAATGAGCTAATGCAGGTTTTATGAAAAGAATCACCCAAATCCGAGTTCGGATGAGGGAGATATGGTCATATGAATTTGCGGTGCTAAAGATCACTCGGGATAAACCAGTCAGCTTATCTGCTGCTCGGTACGAGTAGCTTTTGGGGTAGAACAACCACTCAGCTGAGTTTGGTGTCAACATGAAAGTTGTAGAGAATTTCCTGGCGCACAACTTTCATGTAGAATACTTTTCTATCCGATCTATGGTCGATTTTATAGAAATTATTTACTGAGTGGCTGTTCCTGAGAACGGACTGAAACTAAATGAGTCTGGGACTGTGGTACTTAAGCTCGGTTTAGCTGAGAGATAAGCTTATGGATGGGACTTAGGTGATGCAAAACATGGTGAAAATATGTTTTATGGTTCCTACCATTGCTTATGGATGGACGCTCTAAGAACGAGCAGATCGGAGAGGTGGAAGCCGATCTGTCCCAACACTCTGTTCAGCAACTCTTCAGCTCGCCCCTCACTGTTCCTTGCCGTTACTTCTCCTCCAAAGCTGTGGATCTTCTTCTAGGCCTTCCTCAGTACGTGGGTGAGCTACTAATAACCATCCCCAAGCTTGCATGTGAGAGGAAGTGACATGCAAGGTGAGATATGGAAAAGGGAACCATGATGCTGTTTAGAACAGCAAAGTTACTGAAAGATAGCATCAAGAACTCACCCATAGCATCAAGAACTCACCCAAATCCATGTGTAGGCGCAAGTGGGTTGGATGTACTTGAAGCCTAAGAAGAGTAGAAGCTATTCCCTCTCATTCCAAGCCCTGGATGTGGAGGGAAATGGTGGGGATGAGCAGAAAACGAAATTAGCCTCTTGCTGTCCCAGAATCGAACAACAGAGAGAGAGAGTGAGGGAAAATCATAGTAAACCTTTATGCATATGCTTACCATGGAGTAGAAAAGATAGCTGACTTTCTCAGCTTTCCAACGATATATAACACTCTAGGTGGATTTGGGTGATTTGGGGGCAAATTGGATTTTAGAGGAGAGGTGAAAGATGAACAGCAGGAGTTGTCCATGCTGTTCTTTTCTAGCTGAACGTGAGGAGTGTGAGAAATGGGGCAAATGGCTGAAGGAAAGGGGTGAAGAGGAGTTTAAATAGAGGTTGATTCTCCCATTGATAAGTGGGGTCAGGTCCCACCTGTAAGAGAGAGGTGGCGGGTGCGAAACTGAGTAAGAAAGAAATGTGGCTGTTGCTGTCCGAGCGAGCTCGCCACCTGGCGTGGTTCCGCGGCTTCTCTGTGCCGCGTGGGGGAACCGTCTGGTGCACCGCCCATTCGGGCCAATGAGAAAAGAGGAGCCGGGCGACTGTGTTCCACTACCCACTCCGTCCAATGGGGGGGAGCGAGGCGCCCTATCTCAGGTCGGGGACAGAAAGAATAATGGGTAAGAGGGACCTAGATCCTTTGGGTAAAGCTGGAGGGGTAGCCCGGGTATCTTTCTACTCGAGTGATGTGTCTAATCTTGGTGCTACCAAGTGGAGACCAGTCGGGGGTAGTTGCCCGACTGCTTTCCAAGTGAACTCGAATCCAGGTCGTCCAGCAGGGCTGGTTGGGGAAGCTCGGCGAATGCAGGGGGCACTCGGCAATGCTCGGCATGATGCCTACTCACTTCGGCTAGCTAAGAAAGGTTTCGGCGAGCTATACAACTACTTGCCAAGGCTCGGCCTACCTGTATCTTACTATTCTAGTGACTTGGCCCACTGGTACACCCGTTGTTTAGTTTCAAAGTCCTATGCTCCCACTAGGCTACCTGGTGCTTAAATGCAACTTCATAAAAAGTTTTAAACAACCACAGTAAAACACAATTATGATATGCATGCTCAACTTAAAATAACAACTGGGCTGTTAGAGCATCTCCAATGGTGCCTAGTCAGTTGGCTCTAAGGATGCCAACATCAGCAAATTGCTTACATGGATGAAAGAGAAACAGGAGAGAGAGGCGCGCTAGCGCTTCGCTTAGCGCCGGGCTCGCACAAAAAAAAGAGGACACTAGCGCCTTCTTGGAGCCCGTCTATCGCTAGCACCACCGACGCTAGCAGATCAGCTGCGACTCCTGCGAGGCGCGCGGCCTCCCCTCCGCCTCGCGCGCGAAAGGGGAAAAATCCCTCCACCGAGCGCGCGTCTTCCTCCTCCTCCCGCGCGTATTCCTCCTTATCGCGCGCGCCTGCCCTCGTCTTCTCCCAAAATCGCGCGCGCCTGCCTTCCCCTTCTCCCAAAATCGCGCGCGCTTGCCCTCCTCCCTAGCCGCCGCCACAAACCCTTTTCCAAGCCACCGCCTGCGCCTCTCCAAACCGCCGCCTGCCTCCGTCTCTCCTCTTCCTCCTCCGTTCCAAGCCACCGCCGGCACCCATCCTCTTGCTCCTCCGCCTCCCAGCGTCCGCCGCCTACCTCCGCCTCCCTTCCTTCCTATCTACCGCCCGTCAGCCCGTCTCTCCGCTCCCTCCGTGCAAGCCCCCGCCGCCACCCATCGACAAGGCCCTTTAGATTTGCTGCCGCTCCTCGATCTGGAGGCATCCGTGAAGATGAACTCTCGATCCAAGCGAGAGATGCCAATAATAATTATTAGCTGCTGTTTCTAATATAGTTATCATGTAAGGTTAGCTATTCAATGTCGTAATTTTACTGTTTTATGGTTGCATAATGCAGTGATATGGTGACATGAAATGATCTGGTGATGTCAGTATATATGCTTTCATTATAATACTTCATTTTATTATGTGTGCAGTCACCCCCCTGGTGGTTTTCTAAGATTACTAGAAAATGGTTTGTTACCGAAACCATGTCCTCCTGTTGGCAAAGAGAATTTGTCCGTGCCGGGTTCAAAAGATGTTGTCAACATAGATGATGGTGACGACGCTGGGACTGCAAAGCGTCTAGCATGGACATAAGAGGAGGACTTGTGATTGGTAAGTAAAAAACCATGGTTTTTTACCATTATAGTATATAGTAAATCATGCTTCTCAACCATGCTATTGTTTTCTAAATGTAGGTGAGTGCATGGTTTAATAATTCTAATGATCCAATCAATGGAAATGGTAAGAAAAATGAGAAGTATTGGACAGATGTTTATGCAGTTTATAATGTCACCACGCCTAATAGTAGAAGAAGAGAAGCCAAGCCACTCAAAGACCGGTTTACTAGAATAAAGAGATGGGTCTCATTATTTTGTACTGCTTGGAAAAAGACCAATTCCATTTATATGAGTGCATATTCAGAGGACAAGTTGAGAGAAATAGCATTAAAGCTTTATAAGGAAGACAACAAAGAAGCACTAGTACCAAGGCTGATTTACTGCAGTGCTAATTTAGATGTAGTCCACCACCAGTCCCAAAAACTAGTTTACTGCAGTGCTAATTCAGATGTAGTTCTCTATATATAACTCATCTCCTTCTAGCTCTTTCCTCATCTACCTTCCTCTCCCAACATGTCGGATCTATCCGATGATTCCATAGACCCATCCGATACATATCCCTTTGAAGATTTTGTTGCTGAGCAAGATATGCTTGACTCCTTTGGTCAGCATATTGAAGCGAAGATTGAGGCTGCTTTCGATGCTGGGCCATCTAGGCATCAAAGAAGGTACATCAATCGGGATCACGTAGGAGCTCACGAAAGGATTGTGGCAGATTATTTTGCCAAGGAGCCTCTCTACACGGACACAATGTTCCGTAGAAGATTCCGTATGAGAAGACCTCTCTTCCTACGGATAGTGAGCGCCCTAACAGAGCGGTATGATTACTTCAAGCTTAGAGAGGACTGCACACATCGTGTAGGGCTCTCGCCACTGCAGAAGTGCAAGGCGGCAATCCGGATGCTTGCATATGGGATTGCTGCCGATAGCCTTGATAGTACCTCAAGGTTGCACAGACCACAGCAATGGACTGTTTGGAGCATTTCGTGCAAGGGTGATACAGATATTTGAAGGAGAGTATTTGCGACGCCCCACGACCGAAGATGTGCAGCGTTTGCTTCAAGTTGGGCAATCTCGTGGATTTCCTGGTATGGTTGGGAGTATCGATTGCATGCATTGGCAATGGAAAAATTGTCCAACAGCATGGAAGGGACAATTTACCCGTGGTGACTATGGAGTCCCAACCATTATTCTTGAAGCAGTAGCGTCATATGACCTTCGCATTTGGCATGCTTTTTTTGGTGTCGCTGGTTCTAACAACGACATCAACGTACTCAACCAGTCCACATTGTTCATTGAGGCACTAAGGGGTGAGGCTCCCCGAGTTCATTTTTCCGTCAATGGAAATGAATATGACACGGGATACTACCTCGCCGATGGAATTTATCCAGAATGGGCTGCTTTTGTGAAGACTATACCGTCTCCTCAGCTAGATGAGCACAAGCTGTATGCAACACATCAAGAAGGATCAAGGAAAGATGTGGAACGTGCCTTTGGGGTACTACAAGCCCGCTTCAATATCGTGGGTCGTCCAGCACGGTCATGGAGTCGAAAGATTATTGGAAAGATCATGAAGGCTTGTGTGATTCTCCATAATATGATTGTGGAGGATGAGGGTGAAGTGGCAAGGTACTCCATTGACTTGAATGATCAAGGGACGGCCATTGCTCTTCCACCCGAAGTGAAAAAAGGCACAAACGGTAACAGATGCTTGTATTATTCATATCTATTGTGTTCTAATGGTTTGTTTTTATTTCTTTCACCAGGTATGAGGTATTGCAGGTGCAAGTCTATGTGTGTCAGCTTTTGATGGTTCATGGTCCATGTAATAAAATGAGACTTGCATGTCCTTGTTTTACTTTTGATATTTTGCGTCTATGATGGATTATTGTATGGACTGTTAATTTCAAGTGCTACTTTTGTTGGCACAAGTGCTACTGTCCTTGTTTTACCATGATGCTATGTGTTATTGCACTTTGGAAATTAAGAACTATGGTTCTATGTCTTGTACTTGTTAATTTCAACTACCATGATGCCAAAATTTTACCAGATGTTGGCCTTGATATTGCGTTGGAATGAGAATTTGGCATGTTGCTGACCTTTTTTTTTTTGCATGTCCCAATTTGAAATTGTAGTGGTCTTGTGCTTTTGCTATGATTTTGTAACTATAATTATAGATAAACGGATTGTACTTGCTGTAGCATCGCTGTTTTGATGAAGTAGCAAAATTGATGACACAAAAAGAGCCACAAAGATGCTGTTATAATAGATCATTGTCATTCTATTTTTTAAACAAAGCAGTAATAAATGTTATAGCCAGCCTTATAGCCAACCCATTGGATGGGTAGTCCCTAATGCTGACATGGCCATCTTTAGAGCTAGCTGCTGGCTCAACCATTGGAGATGCTCTTACAGTATGTACGTATGTATGTGCGTGCATGCACACCTTATAGGTAGGTACAGTAAAGCATTAGATAGGTACCATCGGGCATCGATCTCTTCAAGAAATTGAAGTGTTCTGGTGGTTGAGAAATCAACGATACGAAGCTGTACCGTTCTCATCATAGGAAAATAGCAATTGATTTTTTTAAAAAAAAAACTAAGCTATAAGAGTTCGATTTTAGATGAATTTAGAATTTTTTTGTGTGATTTAGAGATCGGTTAATTTAACTAAATTTCATAAAAAATTAGTTACAAAAGACATAAACTGCGAAGAAATTTAACTATCAGCTTGTCCAGCAGGAAGACATGAGCAAGCCTTGTCCAGCGTTGTCCAGTAAGGCAGTAAGACGTGAGCAGCCGCCGAGCAAAGAAAAGGTAGCACGTATTGGAAAGGCAACGCGTGTGGAGAAAGGCAAAGGATCGAACTAAACGGATCCAACGGCGATTAGTTGCAGCATCCAACGGTGAAAACTCGTAACTGGAAAGTTACGGAAGGAGATCCATCATTTTGCAATGAAATCAATATAAAAAGCTCTGAAGAATTTCGAAATCAGGCCAAGCGTCTTAATACATATGAAAAAAATTCATCGATACCGTTGTTTGTAGATTCCACCGTTATTTAGCTTTTTCTCTAAAATAAATGGAGGAAATAAAATAAAATTCTCTACACTCAATTTCGGTGTTCGGCCAAAGCCCATCAATCCGGGCCCAACAACCTCCTCCTGACCCAGCAACAGAGGGCTACTGCGTTTTTTTTTTCTGGATTTTTACATTGTTCTTTATTACTTTATTTAAAACCACACATGCATCCAATCTTTTTACAAAATTAGATGTCTGTCGCCCACACCAAAGACGAATGGGCATGGACGACAGGTGGCCTGCCTATCGTTATGGTGGTTAACTTGGTTAAATGGTCATGTAGATTGTACCTGTCCGATTGTTCGTAGACTAGGCAATTACCAATGGGTTGGGCGACCGAGTAGACTATTGTAGGAGAGGCTTCCCCTTTATCCCGAAGTATAAGGCGAGAATCCCGAAGATGGTGATGCAAGTCCGAAGAACCCGAAGTCTGATATTATCATCGGGATATCCGAGGATTAGAGGCCCAAGGGAAGAAAGAGGGATGTTCCCGAAGACCACCCCTGGTGGCCATGGAGCAACCCGAAGATAGCCTAGGTTATCCGAAGATAACCTGGCGAGGTTAAAGGCCTGATCGATTATGGGCCGGGCGCTGGGCCAGGGGCTAGATCATGGCCCAGCACTATAACGAAAAAGAGATAGTCCAATGGTGGCTGGAAATATTGGGCCCTCAGGGCCCATATTGTAATAGGGGTAGTTAAGGCTTTTCGTGCAAGCAAAAAGGGGTTAGGTACTGTAAATGGCCGTTGATCTAGAAATCGATGGCCAAGATGCGAGGATACAGTTGTCCTCTTGTATTTTTATTGTAAACCCTAATCACCAGTACCCCTATAAATACAGGAGCACCCCATTGAATGGGGCAGAGCATTTTTATTACCATTCCTTCTCGTCCATTCTTGTGTCCAGTCCCAAACCCCGTTACTCTCAGCGATCCCTCCACCTCGGGGGGGACACACTTCACTGTCTGAGACACTTCGACGACAGTTGGCGCCGTCCGTGGGGACCTTGGGACGGAGACGATGGTGCGAGGTAGGAACCAATCAACCACTGAAGTACCCATACCCGAGGTAGCAGATGCTGTGACGGGGGTCGTCACGAGGAGTGGAGGTGGAACAAGATGGAATATGGTACCAAGGTTACCTGTGGGGAGAAGTGAAGCTGAAGCAGTACCCGAGGAGGCACCCGCCATCCTCTGTCCGACACAACCCGAAGTTCCGGAGTCCAGCAGAATGGCAGAAAGGAGAAACCATAAAGAGCCAGTAACCGCCTATGACCCTGCCTATCGGTCACAAGATACCCTTATCCTCCCTCGAAACCCACACAATCACCCACAACCTCCCCCTATTAATCCCGAAGTAAGACCACCCAGAGAACAAGGGACTGCTTATACTAACCCTTGTTTCGATGAAGAGTACCTGCAGCACCGAAGAGCGATGGAACAGCAGATTGAAGAACTCAGAAGGGAGTTGGCAGCAGCTCGGGCGCCTCCTCAGCAAAACCAGCGAAGATCAAGTGAACCCGAAGGGTCCCAGGCCGAGTCACCGGCCACAAACCTCACCCAAAGTACCTACCGAAGAGAGCATGGGGGAGGTGGACCGCTTGACGGCTTCCTCCGAGCAAAAAGATGGCCGAAAAACTTCAAAATGCCAAGCATTAATAAGTTTGCCGGCGACACAGATCCGATGGAATCCTCGAAGTCTATGAAACGGCTGTGGAGGCCTCGGGAGGTGACGATGACATCAAAGCTATGAGCCTACTCCTAGCGCTCAAAGGCACTACCCTATCCTGGTTCACATCATTAAACTCGGGATCGATCCATTCCTAGGAGCAGTTAAGGGAAGCCTTCGCCAACAACTTTTAAAGCAATTATGTCACGAGGATGCAAGAGAGCAATCTATTCTCGATGAGGCAAGCAAAGGGAGAGAGTATTTAGGATTTCTATAAGAAATTCGCGAACATGCGATGCCAGATTAAAACCATCAGTGATACAACCATCATCAATGCATTCATCGTGGGCTTGCAGCCGGGGACCTTGTGCCACGATCTAACCAGCACTCCGCCAAACACAGCATCGGAGTTATATGATCGAGTAGAGAGGTACGCCCGAGGAGAGGAGGAAAATCTGAGAAGAGAGGCATTGGCTAAGAAGGAGAATCACGAGAAGAAGTAAGAAAAGAGTAAGGGTGAGGATAAACATCAAGGCCGCCATCACCACAGTAAGAAGGTTCACAATATCGAAGATAAACCAAAGGAAGCGAAAGGTACTGAAACACGGAGAGGACAAAGGACGGCGAACTACTGTGCTTTACACGAGGAGAATCAGACTCATAGCACCGAAGATTGTCGAAACATCATAAGCCAGAGAAACAGCTATCTGAAGAAGCCGAAGCATGAAGGGCAGCGGGAGAACAGCCGACGGTGGCAAAACAATTCGGGGAAGCGCTATGATGGGGATTGGAAAGAAGACCATAGAAGACGTGATTACAGAAGATAGGATAGGTATTGGAGAGAAGATCGAAACGGAAGGGAAGAGGGAAGAGAGAGAAGAGAGAAGCCTAGGGATGATGAGGGGAGAAGAACACCCGAGGAAGTCCAGCATGTCGAACAACCCCAAGAGCCGCGAAGAGTCATACACGTCATATCCGGGGGATCCTCGGTCAATTTGCCATCTAACAGACAAAGGAAGCAGTACATCAGGGAGGTAGCCAATGTCTCATCCTCACGTCCACAAGCTGTGGCCATAACCTTTGATAGCACAGAAGGAAGAGGAGTTCGGTTTCCCCACCAAGACCCTCTCATTGTCACAGCAGAGATTGCAGGATATCATGTGGAGAGGACGTTGGTAAATGGAGACAGTTCTGCTGATATCATTTTTCTATCAGCATTCAAGCAGCTAAACATTCCCGAAGATAGGGTAAAACCTTCGCACCTGCCTCTAGTTGGCTTCGGGGGAGAACCGATAGTAGCCATTGGCCAAGTTACTTTACTAGTCTCATTTCAACAAGGGCGGAGAAGGGTGACGAAGTCCATATGCTTCGACATAGTGGACATGGAATATAGGTACAACGCTATCTTCGAGAGAGGGGTCATAAATGCTTTTGACGCTATCATACATCACAAATATCTGTGTATGAAAATGTCGGCTGAGGGAGAAGTCATCACGGTGCGAGGAGACCAGCAAGCAGCAAGGAGAACGGAGCTCCAAACCACCCCGAAGTTTAAACCTGTCCAGAATATGCAAAGAGGGGACCCTTCACTCGGGGCTAAGGGGTGGAAACCTAAACCAAAACCGAAAGGAAATACGAAGCTACACTCATTGAGCCCAGAGAATCCTAATAAAATGGTGACCCTTGGAGCTGAGTTGTCAACCCAAGAAGAAGAAGATTTGCTGAACTTGCTGAGGCGACATCTTCGCGTGGGCTCCTGAGGAGGCAATGGGTGTACCGCGCAGCACCATTGAGCATGCGCTTGCTGTAAAACCCGACGCGAGGCCTCAAAAGCAAAAACTCCGAAAAATGTCCGGAGAAAGGATCGAAGCTGCAAAAAGCGAAGTACAGAAGCTTCTCCGAGGAGGTGTGATCCGAGAGATCGCCTACCCGGAGTGGCTGGCAAATGTCGTCATGGTCCAAAAGTCTAACGGTACCTGGCGGATGTGTGTAGATTTCACAAACTTAAACAAGGCATGCCCGAAGTATGACTTCCCATTACCGAGGATTGACCAGCTCGTGGATTCCACGGCTGGGTGTGCACTGATGAGTTTCTTAGATGCTTACTCAGGTTATCACCAGGTGTACATGCGCGAAGAGGATGAAGGAAAAACGGTTTTTGTCACGCCGTTTTGGGACATATTGCTATCGAAGAATGCCCTTCGGTCTAAAGAACGTGGGAGCAACCTTCGCGAGGCTTATCGCGAAGATCTTGGCAAAGCAGATAGGGCGAAATGTCGAAGCGTATGTGGACGACATTGTCGTCAAAAGCAAAGGGCGCCATGACCATGCTGCAAACCTCGGGGAGACCTTCGCTAGTCTCCGAGCAGAAGGTATAAAGCTTAATCCATCGAAGTGTGTATTTGGTGTTGAAACAGGAAAGCTGCTGGGTTTCCTAGTATCCCAGAGAGTTATCGAAGCCAACAAAGAGAATATCGACGCCATATGCCAGATGAATCCTCCAAAAAACAAGAGGGAAGTTCAAAACCTTTTAGGGAGACTGGCTGCTTTAGGAAGATTCCTACCGAAAGCTGCAGAGAAACATAAACACTTTTTTGCCACCCTAAGAGGAACCAACTCCTTCACGTGGGGGCCGAAGTGTGTTGAAGACTTCGAGAAATTGAAGGAGCATTTGCAACAGTTACCGAAGCTCACCAGTCCAAAAGGGGCTAAGAAACCGCTGTTATACCTCTTAGCGAGCCATTTTGCAGTGAGCGCGGTGTTGGTAAGAGAGCACCAGGATGGGCAGATGCCGGTATACTATGTATCGGAGGCGCTTCAAGGAGCGAAGAGGAATTATGTGGAGTTGAAGAAGATGGCATATGCTCTGTTAATGGCTTCGAGAAAGTTAAGACATTACTTCCAAGAATTCAAGATCGAAGTACCAACGGCTTTTCCCTTAAAATCTACCCTCAGGAACAAAGAGGCCTCTTCAAGAATATCGAAGTGGGCTGCCGAACTGACGCCCTTCGAGATAACATTCATATCAAGGACAGCGATCAAAGCGCAAGCAATAGCGGATTTCCTCACAGAGTGGACGTCGGAACCTTCGGAGGACCCAAAGATGCCGCCATTATGGACGATAAAATCAGATGGATCATGGACTGCCCAAGGAGCAAGGGCTGCCGCAGTACTGGTGGATCCCGAAGGAGGTACAACCAAGTATGCCTTAAGGTTAAACTTCCCGACGACTAATAATGCTGCAGAATACGAGGGTCTAATGCTGGGACTTCGCAAGGCAAGAGCAATGGGAGCAAAACGGGTGCTGATATGCACCGATTCGAAGTTGGTGCAAGGCCACGTATCAAAGGAGTTCCAAGTAAAAGATGCGGAGATGTCCAAGTACCTGGAGGCAGTGCGAGCAATGGAGAAACATTTCATGGGCATAACAATTAAGACGATACCCAGGGGGGAATTCAAGGGCGGATGAGCTTGCGAAGATGGTGGCGTATAAGGAGAAGATTGCGGAAGGAGTATTTTATGAAGAAACAAACAGGCCATCCATATGCCCTGAGGTGCAGCTTATCAAAAATCAGTTGAAGACGACTGGAGGACACAGATAGTACAATACCTTCGCGATGAAATATTGCCCGAAGATCAGAAGGAGGCGATGGCGATTCAACAAAAATCTCGGTCATACATTTTGCTTGATGGGTTATTGTATAAATCTAGGGTCTGTGCACCATGGCTTAAGTGCGTGTCCCGTGAAGATGGAAAAAGGTTGCTCACCGAGGTCCACGCAGGACTTTGTGGAGCCCAGCAAGCACCAAGGGGCTTGACGGCGAAGGTGTTAAGGATGGGAATCTATTGGCCAACAGCGAGCATTGATGCAGAGGAGCTAGTAAAGAAGTGTCAAGGGTGTCAGTGAATGACCAATCCTCCGAAGGCTCCAGCCAGTACCTTACAGCCATCAACCCCAATATGGCCCTTCGCTCGGTGGGGCATAGATATAGTAGGAGATCTATCCACTTCTCAAGGAGGATACCGATGGGTCATCGTCGCAATCGATTACTTCTCCAAATGGGTAGAAGTAGAGCCACTAGCAGCGATCACCGCTGCAAAGGCTCAACATTTCTTGTGGAAGAGTGTCGTGTGCAGATTCGGCATACCTCGAGAGATTGTTGCCGATAACGGATCTCAATTCTTATCATCTAAGTTTCGGTCTTTTTGCGCAGACTTAGGTGATTAAAAAAAATTATAGAAGCGAAGTCAGCCGAGAGTCAGGTGATTAAAAAAAATTATGTATATATATACATATAAGGTTGAGATACCTTCTTCGTCGAAGAATTCCTCCACGCCGTATACGCTACCGATGTGGCTTCCCGCGGCAGTGTTTCCTCCCACGGAGACATAGGTGTCCTGAGGGGAAATTGGGTTGGCCCCGATGCCGCCAGTACCTTCGGGATCATTCGATCCGTGATGCTGGCCCTCGCCAGGGGCTGGAGCTAGAGGATTGGACGCCAATGGAATGTCCTCTTCGCTGGGGAGAGTGCCACTTGCTGAGCTGGCAGGGCCTGAAGGCCTATGACCACCCTCGGAATCCTCGTACCCTTCGCTACTTGCGCCCGGTTGAGGAGGAAGGGACCTGATGGGGCTAACTGCCATAGGGCGAGAACCTCGCATCTTCTTTGGGGCGGGCGCATCCCCAGAGTCGGCGCCCTTCTTGCGCTTGTGGCTGCCTTCTTCAAGAGGGACCGCGGTCCCCAGCACTCAGTTTATCTTCGTGGTAATTCCGACTTTGGCGGCTCTGGCGACCTCCTCGGCCAAGGTGGGACCCAGAAGGAAGTCTGTATACTCCTCCGTTTTCTGCAGAGAGAGAGCCGAGCGGGACCCTAGCACCATCCTCCTCGAAGACTGGGCTGTATCCCCAATCCCTCCTGAGAGGTGGAATCCTCGCGGCGATATACTCTTCAGCCAGAGCCCTCATACTGAACTTGCGGCTAATTCTTCGCAAAAGCAGCAACTGTGCTTCGTCGGCACCGTTCAGTAAGACCTCGGGAGATCCAATGGTCGTGAGGTCACCCCGCAGAAAAGCCAGACCTCGGTATTCTTCGTCCATCCTTTGATAAAACCAAAACAACTTCCATGATAACCCCGAAGATCCTTCCCATTTCTTCTTGGTAGCCAGTTTAGGGAAGCCATCTTCGCGACCTTTCCTCACCACGAAGTTGAAGGAACCGAACGGGGAACCTTGGCTCTTCCCTTGCTAATGAATCTCATGGAGGTGCGCAAAGACCCTCGCTGACGGGACCCCGCCGTGGCTCCGAACGGCCCATTCGAAGATAGCCAACCTCGCTACAGCATTGGGGGAGAGCTGGAATATTTGGGCTCGGTAAATGCCCAACACTTCTCCAATCAGGGGCACACAGGGAATCCGAAGACCGGCGTCACGTTGACACAGGAACAACACAGTTTCCCCTTCGTGTGGGTCAGGGCTGGTCTCCCTCCCAGGGCAGTGGACCATTCCCACTTCTACTCCAGATTGTGCTGCCACCGCTGCCTCGTCTTCTGCTGACATCCGCGATTCACCAAGCTCCCAGGACAAACTGGATTGGGCGGCGGCGGGCAAAACGCGCTTGGGAGCCATTGGAGACCGCTCAAAAGAGGGAGAAAGACCGAAGGCGAGATTGCGAGGCAAGACCGTGAAACGCAAAGGAATCTCTCACCGGCGGGAAGCCTAGGCGACGGAGTTGCAGTAGCAAGCGAGCGACGATCGCCGGAGCGGAAGAACTCTTTGGCGAAAAGAAGAACAGCGTGAAAAGCGGGGGCCCCTGTCCGGGGGTATTTATGGAAGTAACTACCCACTGGATGAGCGACACGTATTGGAATCGATGGCTAGAAGGTGAACCGTTCGCAGGTAAAAATATCTTTTATTTTTATTTTTCCGACCAAAAAGGAATCCAAGGGACGCGCGCCCTAGGGTTGACGCGTGGAATCCATGAAAACTGTGCTATGGCGCGCTGATCGAAAAATGGCCCTGTTCAAATCACATCAACCGTCCCCTCTGAAAGATGGTGGGCCCATGGCAGTAAATAGGCGGCGGAGTCTTTTCGGTAACATCACCTAACATTAATATTCTAAGTGCTTGGCAGGAATGGTATGAATCTTCGGTATTCTCTCCACCGCGTGGTGAAAAAGGGGTGAACCTCTGGTGGCAGCCCATCACCACGCCGAGGCGAGCCGAAGCTGCAAGGGGCTTCTGTTGTAGGAGAGGCTTTCCCTTTATCCCGAAGTATAAGGCGAGAATCCCGAAGATGGTGATGCGAGTCCGAAGAACCCGAAGTCTGATATTATCATCGAGATATCCGAGGATTAGAGGTCCAAGGGAAGAAAGGGGGATGTTCCCGAAGACCACCCCTGGTGGCCATGGAGCAACCCGGAGATAGCCTAGGTTATCCGAAGATAACCTGGCGAGGTTAAAGGCCTGATCGATTATGGGCCGGGCGCTGGGCAATCATCTCTGACATGAGCGATGGACACTAGGCAATCATGTGAATTTTTAAATAAAGGAATAAAAAATAAAGTAAAAATCCAAAAAAAAAAATCGGCTACCACTCCAAATAAAATATATAAAAAGGATATAAATGAATAGTAGATATAAGATATGACCTTGTTTGTTTTGGTCGAAAGTTGGTAAAAGTTTTAATCTGAAAAAGTTGTGACCTCTTAAAACTTAAAAGATGTCTTAAAAAGTTTAAAAATTATAAAAAGTATTTATAAAATTTAGAAAACTATTTAAAACTCCATAAATTGAATACAAAGTATTACATACAAAAAGCAAATTTTTATCGAATTTGATTTAAGCTGAAACAAACGAGAAGCCATAAAGATGCTCGAAAACTCTCTCCCTCGGTCTCCCGGCAACGGCGGAGCTTTCTCTTCCTCGCGCCGCTCTTACTTTCCCCATCGCGCCGCCGCTCCTCCCGCCGGGTCGCCACCGCGCTCTTTCTCTCTCTGTCACTCTCTCGCGCGCGCCCTGCCACCCCTCTCTCCTCCCGCACGGCTCTCTTTCTCTCACTCCCCACGCTGCTCTCCCGCCGGGCCGTCGCCGCCATCCGCCTCGCCGTGGTGCCTCTGCCGTCGGCCTCGCCGCTGCCCTAGTGGAGAGGGAGGGAGGGAGCTTTGAGATTTGGAGGCTGGTTTGTCGGCAGTGGCGAGCATCAGCGTGGCAAAGGCGCAGCAGGTCGCAGGCCGCAGGCCGCCGCCGCCGGCCACTGGGGCGGCGCGGCGCGGCGCGAGGGAGCAAGCGTATACACACTCGATAATATATTCATCCTCCCGCCGCTGTGACCTGCCCAGACTCCTCGCCGTTCTCGACGTCCCACGCCGTATTTCGCCACGAAAGCGGAATACCTGCGGCGATGGCGGGAGGCTTCACGCTCCGCCTTGGGGGGCCGCCGCCGACGCCGCTGGCGAGTGTGACAAGCGGAGCGGGAAGGGGACGAGGAGAAGGAGGACGTGCTGCCGACAGTCGAGCCCTGTAAGTGGGATAAGCTTCTCCTTTAGCGATTGGGATGGATTGGGTTGTGTTGGGTTGCAATGTTTGGTTCTCCCGCTCTAATAATTGAATAATTCGAAAGAATTTTTGGCGCAATACGAAAATTCGATTGTTTAGCGCCCTGATTTTTGTGGCAGAATTTGGTAACTCGGCTGAAGATATAAAGAATTCAGTGGAGAAATTTTACACATGTGAGGTGGTTCAAGATAGTTTTCTTTTCTGACCAGGTGCAGCTTGTCTTAGGTACTTATTTCCAGACGAAGCATTGTTCTGGATTTGAAGAGTTGAAGATATATTTGATGTTGTGAATATTCATTTCAGACCATCCGAATTTCGCCCTGTTAGTGTTTTTATATAGGATGTGCTATGGGGACAAGAATTACCTTGTTTTTTAGGCCTGATCGTCAAGAGCTGTACGTTGTGTTGGGGGATAACTGGCTCATGGCTGACAATCTGGAATTCTGAGCAGCAACACGCCTGACCAACATGTCAAAGCACATGGCATGTTGCACGAGCAATGACAGCCTAGAAGTTATCGTGGGTAGAAAGCTTGGTACCCGCACCACACCATGCTAACCACATCCACGCTCCACGTTGATAATGCCTTTAGATAGAGCCACTCCTGCAGAGGACACGGACGCCCTCAGCGTAATTTCATTGATGAAACTTGAGGTGGTCTACAATCGATTTGAGCACAAACTATATACAACCGAATTATCGTGGATAAAATCTGATAAAGTAAACCTAATGCATTCTAGATGCTAAACTTGCATATGCATGGTGAAGATGTTTGCAGATGGGATGTGTCCCTGAATGCATGATGACTAAGAAATTCACAAAAAGATATGTGCTGGCCTTTCTTCTCCTCCTGCGCGGACATTCTTTGGACTGGCCGTCATATCATTATCATGTTTGATTATCTTGTTTAGGTGGAGATTCACAAGTTACATATTATTCCATTTGATATCACTTATAGGATTATTGCAAATGATCAAGTAAGTCTTGCAGCCTATCGTTTCACTTGATTACCGAGCATTCTGCTAGAGAAATTGTTCCATCTACATCTTGAGTTTTAGACGATATAGTTTGACAGGTGCCCTGCCATGCTCTTTGCTGGTCTCATCCTTCAATTATTGTTTTTTTAAAAAATGAACACGATGGCTCTACAAAAAGCAACACAAGTAAATACATGATGCAATTAATAGGCCATGTATCCTCTTCTGCTCTTGATGAGATTTTTGACTTTGTGTGCATCAGCTGGACTTATGTGGACCTTTCAGTTTGCAACTACTGCTGATGTGATAATGACCTGTTGTTCACTATCTAGCAAATTAAATTTGCATTTGTTATGGTCATAGGGTGTCAAAGAAGTCAAACAAGGAACACCATTTGTGGATTAGGAAGGATTCAGCTGGATCAGGGAAGAAGGCTCTCCGTCTTGCTAACACTGTAAGATGTGCCACCCCATCATGTAGTTGTTGTCCCCCCACATTTTCTAGCTCAACGTGCATAAATTACTGATTAGTAAGCATTCATTTTTTGTACCAATGATTGTTGGGCCTAAGAAACTGATGTGTTCTCAAATCAGTCTGTTGAACCATATCTCATAGGTTTCAAAGTTAACAAATGAAAAAGAGGCTGTTTATGGTGCATTGGATAAGTGGACTGCTTTTGAGCCCAAATTTCCTATTATAGCAACTGCAAAAGCTCTGGAAATATTGAAAAGGCGAAGGCAATGGCTACGAATCATTCAGGTAAGGTTGTTCTAGTCCAGAGTACACAATTCCAATGAGTCAAGAGTACAATTTTTCTTTAGTTCTATATTATCGCAGTTTTTGATAGCAGGCACATCTTCTAATGCTCCTGTCAGTTTTTATTGCTTTCCACAGGTAGCCAAGTGGTTGATGAGCAAAGGCCAGATGCTGACATGGACAACATATGATATGCTGTTGTTAGCTCTTTTTATGGATGGAAGAACAGACGAGGCAGACTCTGTTTGGGATACTATTGTACAGACTCATTCACGCTCAGTACCCAAAAGGTTGTTCTCTCGGATGATCCTAATGTATCACGGTCGCCACCTTCCAGAAAAAGTTTTGCAGGTGATAGAAACTTTTTCTTTTTAATCTTGCAGTCTTGTGCAGCATTTACTTCTTACCTCTTCTTAGTACATGGTTCATTTCCAGCTAGTTGAGTTTCTTACATTCCTGTTATCTATTCTGATTGTTAGATGAGCAGTTCAATAATAATTATTACAGGTTAATCTGTCATTTAGTATTGAAAAGCATGCTCCATGTCTAGCTGGTTGGTTGGAGTTGAAAGGCTTGCATTTTTTCCTTTCGTTCGTATTCTCAGGTATATGCTGACATGGAGGAATTGGGGGTGCATCCAGATGAGGAT
This sequence comes from Raddia distichophylla, assembly GCA_005191435.1. Classification (NCBI taxonomy): domain Eukaryota; kingdom Viridiplantae; phylum Streptophyta; class Magnoliopsida; order Poales; family Poaceae; genus Raddia; species Raddia distichophylla. The sequence goes on from SPJY01031644.1 coordinate 1,464,941, forward strand.
ACAACAAGGAGGATTGGTAGAGCGTTTGTGGCTTTAGGTCAGGAAGAGAAACAAAAGCTTGTCCTTGAGAAATACTTGAAAAAGTGGAAGTACATTCATTTCAATGGTGAGCGTGTTCGGGTGCAGAGGGGAGGACCTTTGGCATAGTAACCATTCCCTAAAATGTTTGAACCAAATGATACGAATGTCACCTGGCTGGAAAGATGTGATTACTGTCTTTTCTAAGGTCATACAAATGCTGTGCGAGCATGTGAGTTGGAACAAGGTGGGTAAGTTGCAATGTTCTCTATACATTAGGAACAGAGGTATTAACAAAAAAAATGATTTAGCCAATGAAAGCATGTATAGGTTGTGATGGGTCACAAATTTGGTTTTAATTTCTGCATTGTCTATAGGTTACCTGAAGTGTCATTGGAAAAAAATTGTTTCTTTTTGATGCATGCTATGTAGCATATGATTTAATGAACTAGATGGCAAACATTGCTGTAGGATATGGCCGTTGTATCCTTGGCCAAAAGAGTCTTCTGATGATCAGCTCTCACGCCTTGCAAACCGCGTAATGTCAAATGGATTTAGCTTTTTTTTTTTTTTGGTGTCATGTGCATACTGTTTTTATCTCCTGTTCTTGCTCGGGTTCCATCAGCAACTGATATTATGGCAGTGATCTGCATCCTGTTTGACTGTCATGTCCAGAGATATTTTACTTTCTGTCAGCCTACTGGACCAGTTGGCGTCTCTGTTATTGCTGTGTCCTTATTACAGCCACATTTATAGCCATTGCTTGAGAGTCACACGGCTGATGATATATTTTTTATTTTTTGCTGCCATTTCTGGTCCCTAATTCTGTTCATTCTTGTGTACGAAACATGGTGATAGCGCAGCACAAATATCTAGCTCTCATATACGTGCAAGTTCAAGTTTCCATACTTGGCTATTAATTTCTTTCTAAATATTTATGTTGGATATTCGTCTTGGAAAACAATTATATAATAATTTTATTTATTGTATTTTATAAATAAACTGTAGATATTAATTAGTAATTAAGATTGTATTTTGGAGACCATCTCGGCATCAAAAGTTATGATGAGTAATTAGGACAAGTCTAATTGTACTCTAACTTACGGTGTATTAAGTCCATTCTAAGTTAAGGTAACATTGAACATGCTCTCATACTCTTTGGGTGTGTTTGTTTGGAGGAAGAAAAAAACTAGCAAGAGGAATTTTAGATGTAGGAAGTTTCTCTTGTTTGATTGAAGAGAAGTTGATGGGGACACGGGGACAGGAAGAGAGAAGGGGAATCTATTATATAATTAAACAGGATCCAACCACATAAATCCTAAAATTCAAAAAATACCCACATTAATTGAAAATAAAAAAGATTTACATCATTAATTGTTGTTCGTCTAAGTTATAATGATTTAGATTAAATGAAAGATTTCATATTGATTGTTGTGAGTCTAAATTATGACGATTTAGATTAAATGAAAGATTTCATACGAACTACAAGGGAAAAAAAAGGAATTCAGAAAAAAAAAAGAGAGGTCATGCTAGATTAAAAAAAAAATTGTTACAATAACATAGTATAGGAATTCAAAATAAAAAGGAGGAATAGGAGCCCATCTTGATTAAAAGAAAGAGTTTATATCTGTTAGAACGAACAAATAAATTTGAAATGGAAAAATAATAGAAATAAGAGTTTGTGTCAAATCAAATAATTGAGGCAAATCTAAGCATGCATACGGACGGAACACTGTGATCTACCATTCAAATAAAGGAAAATTTCTCTCTTCGGCAGAAATGAATGAAAATTTCTTACCTTGTTTCTGTGTTTTTTCCCACTCCTCTCCTTGGCATCTATATATATCTCCAAACACGCCGACTGCCTGCGTTGTGCACCGCATACTCGTCCGCGAAACACAACGACCTCACGGTTGCAATCTCCCACGGATGGCTGCGAGTTCCTGGACGGCGATCGATGTATGTATCATGCAACAACAGCCGGAACCAACGCCACAGGCTCTCTATTTTCAGAACAAAGAAAAAAAAAGATAGGGCAGCAAAGAACACTCTAGACACCTCTGTATTCTGGCAGGAGGTTCGAAAAAAAAAATCTCCCGGTATTACCGTGTAATTGATACGTACGATGTGCGAACACATTTGTTAGAATTTACGCCGATGCAAGATTATGAACGACAACAGCAGACACGATTTTTGATAACGTAGTTCAGCTTTCGCCTTCATCTGCAGGGCTCTGATTATGGGCGCTACTCCCCAATCCATAATATCATAGCACACCGGCTGATCAGGTTATGACCACATGTCGGCCGCTAACCTACTCTTGTCTATACTACTATTATGAAGTCGTTCACATGGTTAAACTAGGGCTGCCCCCTTTATATAATGGTGGCCTGGTTAGAGCTCAACTCCAACTCTAAACCAATCCTGGCAATTACAACACAAAATTTATGTAACTTACTTGTACACATATTTGATACAAAACCTAACAAACTCCACCTTGGAGAATATGACCTTCTCCACATTGAGGTCGTTCTAGCGTCTTGCACGAACCCTTGTACCCGGACTTAGGTTGCTTCCTCCTTTGTATATTTGTTTGACTTTCCTTAAATCTGCATCTTTAGATCCAATCTTTTAGTGCTCAAGCAGGCTTCCCAGCTATCCGTGCACCACGTCGTCCATGCACGGCAAAACATGTCGCATCCTGACTATCCGCATCCACGACACAGCTTCGCCCTTAGTGTTGTGATGCAGCGCCTCCTGTGCAACATCTGGTCGCATCACTGCTCCCGCAGTTTCGATTTATCCTACATTCTTCCGCGCCTGCTGGTCTGATCGCGAATACCGAGGTCGTTGCCATCGTCTGCTGACCTCGCCAGCTACTTTGTCAACCCGATCGCCACGTCTGATCAATCCCTGCCAATGGTAGCCTATTGAACAGTTCGAGCCTCCTGTCCGAAGTGTCTGACACCACCGATGGAATCGTCAATTGCAGCCATGCTCTACAATGCGACGATATGGCGTTTTCCGTGACGCCGGTGTATGCATAAACCCCGTGTCTCCCCTAGATCTTTTGCATAGCCAACCTCGCCAATAAAGCTCTGATACCACTTGTTAGTATTTACGCCGATGCAAGATCATGAATGACATCAGAAGACACGATGTTTGGTAACTCAGTTCAGCTTTCGTCTACATCTGCGGGGTTTTGACTATGGGCGCTCCTTCCCAATCCATAATATCGTAGCACACCAGCTGACTAGGTCATGATCACATTTTGACCACTGATCTAATCTTGCCTATGCTACTATTATGAAGTCGTTCACATGGTTACACCAGGCTGCCCCCTTTATATAGTGGTGGCCTGGTTAGAGTTTAACTCCAACTCTAAACCAACCCTGCCTCTTACAACATAGAGTTCATGTAACCTACTTGTGCACATATTCGACATAAAACCCTAAATTATGACGATTTAGATTAAATGAAAGATTTCGAACTACAAAAAAAACGAATTGAGAAAAAAATAAAAGTAAGAGTTCATGCTAGATTATTATTTTTTTGTTACAATAACACAGCATAGGAATTCAAAATAAAAAGGAGGAATAGGAGCCCATCTTGATTAAAAGAAATAGTTTATAAAAATATATTTAAAATGGAAAAGTAATAGAAATAAGAGTTCATGTTAAATTAAATAATTGAGGCAAATATAACCATGCATACGCACGGAACACTGTGATTTACCATTGAAATGAAGGTAAATTTCTTTCATTGAAGGCAGAAATGAAAGAAAATTCCTTACCTTGTTTCTATGTTTGTTTCTCCACTCCTTTCCTTGGCATCTATCTCCAAACACGCCGTCTGCCTGCGTTGCGCACCGCATACTTGTCCGCGAAACACAACGGCCTCACGGTTGCAATCTCCCACGGATGGCTGCGAGTTCCTGGACGCCTATCCATGTCACCCTATTTGGCCCGCGTTTTTGTGTGGTTCGATTCTGTTAGGATAAAATTTGTTTTTTACATACTATTTAGTATAATATTCTGTAATAATATTTTAGAGCTTTGTTGTATTTTATTCAAAAATCTTATAAACAAATTATACATGATTTTTTAATCTTTTTATACTTTTATTTTATGATCCTTAACTTTTTATTCTAACCGAACCGAACGAAATCGCGAACCAAAAGGCCACCGCCAACGAAACACGGAGAGAGCGACGACGCGATGGAGACAACACGAGCCACGACACGGCGAAGGTGAATCCTCACAGCTCACAAGCCAAACGGCTCGGCTGTCACCTCCGCTTTCGTCCGGCTTCCTCCCAGCGCCTTGTTGCATCGTTCAACAACAGTCGGAACCAAAGCCACAGAGTCTCTATTTTCAAAACGACAACAAAAAAAAAAGAATGGGCATCAAAGAACACTCTAGACACTTCTGTATTCTAGCAGGAGGTTCGAAAAAAAAACTCCCGGTATTACCGTGTAATTGATACGTACAATGTGCTAACAAATTTATATACTTCATGGTTGATTTTGTATATATTCTACTGGTTCAAATCATCGTTAAATAGCTGCATGGTAATACGCCATGTTCTCTCGGTGCCTAGCATGGAAGTCCCTTTTTATGGAGCGGATGTCCTGCATGGAATAAATATAAAAAATAATTTATTTTAGGTACCGCGGGATAGGCGTAGATTTCCTGCATGGGATTTCAACCCATTTATCTGCCTAACCCATTCGACTATATATCAACCTCTCGAAAGCATCTCTTCAACCTAGCCCACTCCATCGATCCATCCCTCCAACGATCACCACCCTAGTACATTTCAATGCATTGGCTATCATCAAATTGCATGCAACTAATGGAACTCATTCGCATCAAATTAGAGGAGCTATTACTGGTCAACAAGCAAGGTCAACGAAGACAAATCCAACACTAATTCTTGTCTCCACACAACATAACTAGATATTCTCCATGAATTTCGAAGATAGGGGACGTACGCACGAGCCACTGGAATCAATTAGCATTGCAACAAAAAACAACATCCTTATAGGTTACAGGAGCACATGACCAGCTGGGAGCAAGCGAAGCGCGCTGAAGCACGACTTTCACACGGATGCATGGAGCAATGTGCGCGAGCGACGTCTGCACCATCCACGACGCTAGAAATGGTATACGTTCTTTGAGGTTTTATCTATTTTAAAATGGTTACTCCAAACTTACGTTTGTGTCACACCGCATACTCCGTTCGACCGATCCTCCCTACTTTGAGTCTATCTTTTCTCTAGAGAATTTAAGTCGATTTAATCTGATATGTATTTTAAGGTCCTTTGATTAATGGTTCGATTGGTTTGTTTGATTGAGCTTGGAGTTGAGGGGTTTAAAAAAAAGTATGAAAAGGTTAAAAAATGTTTAAAAATAGTCTTGTGATCTTCAAGAAAAACTTCATAAATTCTTAATAAAATTACAACAAAAATTACATTGAATGGTCAGCGTATACGAAATTGATAAGTTTTGATTTAATCAAGCAAATCGGCAGATAAAAGGATGCCATAAAAGTTAAACCATATGATTCCGCGGGTCCGACCAAAGAACAGGAGCCAAAGAGCACACCCTGGGCCCACTACTCAGCCACCAAAGAGAATCTCACCTCCGCTCGATCCACACAGCGCAGCGCAGAGCAGCCTCGCTGACTCGCGGGGCCCACCACGTCGTCCGCGCCCGCCCACCTCCTATTTAACAGCTCCCTATCAGTCCCCCCCTGTCCCCTACCCTGCCGCTACGCACACCCTCCACACACCCACACAAAACCACTCGCCATCTCGCCGCGCCGCCTCGTGACGTCGTGCTCCCGTGCGCGCGCGCCCGGCACCCCTCGGTTCCTCCGCCGGCGAGGCATGGCCGGCGCGGGCGACGACGCCGGGATGGACGCCGTCCAGAAGCGCCTCATGTTCGAGGACGAGTGAGCTCTTCTTCCCCCTCCTTCTCCCCCCCACCCTCCGTTCCAGTGATTGCCGATCGGTGTGCTTGCTCTTCGCCGCCGGTGCTGCGACGGGAGCGCGCGCGCGCGCCTGGGTTCGCATCGCCGGTTCCACGTCTTGGGGTTGGGGTTTAAGGGGCTCCGCCTCGTCGGATCTCGCCGTGATCAGTGCCGGCCGGGATGGTGGCTTGAGTTCTCCTTCGCGATCTCGAGACAAGCGAATGCGCGATGAGTGAGTCGCTGTGTCTGTGGTTAGTTGTTTTGTTCTCTCGTTCGAAGTGGTGTAGATCTCGTCCTGTATTATGGGAGTGGGCTGCGTCGCAATTCTGGTTGTATGCCGTGGGAGGGCATTGTCCTCTGGAGCGTGTGGTTTGGCCTGGAAATGGTATGAAATAGCAAGGACAAAGAAACAACCAACCAGGGGGTGAGTTTCCCCTTTTAGGATTGGCTGATTGTCAGATATTACTATCTGTTGAGATGAGATGAGAAGTACTACTAGGAAACTATGTTTGTCGCAAGAATTTAAGGAATGTCAAAATTTTGATGCGCAAAATGGCATCTGATATGGTGGTTCATAAAATTGCCTAAATTTCGGGTTGTCTATAAGTAAAGTCTTTGATGGTGGGTGCCTTTTTTTATATCAGATGGTGGTTCATAAAATTGCCTAATTTTTGGGTGGTGGTCTATAAGTAAAGTCCTTGATGGTGAGTTCCTTTTTATAGAAAGTGTTGCACAAAATTTGATTGAAACCCGCAGATTATTAGTAGGTGAGCATGGATCAAAGATGATTTTGGATGTGCGGGGTTCTTAAGCCTGTGGATATGCTTTTTTATAGGTGACTAAAGTGTCGAGCCTTTCCGTTATAGTTATTTACGTGCTTGCTGCATGCCGTGCGTTACCAATTATTGAATTATGAGGGCTTTGCCCATATTCCACTGGCACTTGTAAGTTGTACTATGTAAGGTGTGGCATGAAGTTATGAACCACACGCCATTGCATATCGACTGGGATCCAATGTGCGGCATGGGGATTGGAGCAAATTTTAAATCTTATATAGACCTTTGGGATATTTAGCAACAAACTGGAGGCTCGATCTAACAGCACCAGCGTGATATTCATGTATTTTTCGTCCATGTTGAATACACAAGGAGGGGAATGAAAAATCGCATCTTTTGTTTAGCTATTCTTTTGTTTAAAGTAATGAAAATGGTAAGGCATGAATTACATAGCCTTCTTCTAAGAGGCCAACGAAGTACACAATAATCCAAAATTTATTGGTTCGGATCCTGTCGAAAGATGTTTTTAGTAGGATTTGTGTTTGGTCTACAGAGCCTGATGTAAATGTGCTATCCTTGAAAAGGTCAAGTTCCTCTGCAGAAATGCTCATTTTTGTCTACTATGCTTGGCTTGGTTTTTTCACAGATGCATTTTGGTGGATGAGCAGGACAATGTTGTTGGCCATGAGTCAAAATACAACTGTAAGTTCAATTCTTTTATTAACTGCATATCTAGTTAAATTCTCTCACTGTCAATGTTACTTTAGATAAGTTACTCGCACAATATATGATCTGCCGTTTATATGGACGTAGGCCATCTGATGGAAAAGATTGAATCTGAGAATCTGCTCCACAGGGCCTTCAGTGTATTCCTTTTCAACTCAAAATATGAGTTGCTACTTCAGGTTGGAAAAAAATATTGATTTTACACTAATTATTTTCCATTATGTTTTATTGCATTCCACCTCGTGACGATTGTGGACTAGAATTTCTAGCAATTGGGTTCCATCTATTCTTGAAACCTCATGAATGAAGATGTTTTTGAAGTACCAACTACCAAGTTACTCTGGCAGCTAGAAACACAATATCTCCTGCACAAAGTTCGGTTCTTTTCTTGAAATACCGTTGAAACATAGTAACATTGTTTCAGTAGGCAATGTGAGTTTGGTCACATAGGCATACTGATTTTAAAATTGTAAATGTTTCTGTCATGATATTTATGATAGTTAGGTTTGAAGTTGCAGTACAATATGCGATTCCTTGTAGATTACATAGAATTGTAATTACATATTACATTATTAGACTTGCTGTCTGAGATAAAAATGTTTAATTGTGTTGGTAAAGGGGCTGATCCTCAACTTTACAGCTGGCAAAATTATCATGGTCCACATTCAGTGTCTTGGATAGAAACTTTAGTAAATAACGGAGCTACTAACATCTAATTTGTACTTTTGTGATAGCAAGACTGGAAAAATAGGGTTACCTATAAAAGTTACAGATCAAATAAAACATGGTGTGAGCATTTTTTTTGGGGCACTTCCGTACACAAACCAATTGCCACTGTAACTTTGTCAGTTTGTCTTGTCTGATTTTCAGAATATCTGATAGATATCATGCTTCACATCGAACAGCATGAAATAATGCTTCACATTCAACAGCACGAAAAGGATTGAAAAAATACATAACAACTATGGCTAGCGTACTTTTGTTGCTTATTTGAAGTTGATATGTCAATAGCAGTCCATTTTTTCTAAAAAAACAGCTCCATTTGTGATAAAAATCTGAGTACTAACATCTCGTTAGCTCTTTTCCCGTGCTATTTGAAACAGTTATTTGTCTGTGCGATCTTTTTAGGTGTCCTTTTGCTGATAATGACAGTTGCTTGATTGAAAATAATTTACTTTATGTGTTTCACACTGTCTTATTATTCTCTGGTTATTTTTTTCTGCTAAATAGCTTTGTGGTCTTTCAGCAAAGATCTGCAACAAAGGTTACATTTCCTTTGGTTTGGACCAACACCTGCTGCAGCCATCCTCTGTACCGTGAGTCTGAGCTCATACAGGAGAACTTCCTTGGTATGCCGAAAAACTAGGAAAGCCAATATTTCTTCTTTTTCTCGCTATGTTTCTAACTTCTTTTTCTCTTTTTCCAGGTGTTAGAAATGCTGCTCAGAGGAAGCTCCTGGATGAGCTGGGCATCCCAGCTGAAGATGTCCCGGTTGACCAATTCACCCCTCTTGGTCGGATGCTTTACAAGGCCCCGTCTGATGGAAAATGGGGCGAGCACGAGCGTAAGTTGTTGCCAGAGTCATCTATCATTTATTTCAAGGGCCACCTTGCTACATTGTCATCATCTGTCTGTAAATGTAATTCATTGATGTGTCATAAAACATAATCCCCACTTTGATCATTGCTGGAGATATTTCTCTCGTGTCAACTCATCATCCGTTTTCTGTTTTTTTTTCTTTTGAAAGAGCGTGCTAACATGGTACATCTGTTCCTTTCTTTTCATTCCCAGTTGATTACCTGCTTTTCATCGTCCGTGACGTGAAGCTGCTCCCGAATCCGGACGAAGTCGCCGAAGTGAAGTACGTGAGCCGTGAGCAGCTGAAGGAGCTCAACCGCAAGGCAGACGCCGGCGAGGACGGCGTGAAGCTGTCTCCCTGGTTCCGGCTTGTCGTCGACAACTTCCTCATGGGCTGGTGGGATCACGTCGAGAAAGGCACGCTCAAGGAGGCGGTGGACATGGAGACCATCCACAAGCTGAAGTGAAGCGGCTGCCTTGCTGGTTTGAAACCTGAAAGCGTTATCTCGAACTGATGATACGTGCCCCGAAGACAAAGATGAAGACGAAATTTTAATGAACAATTTCAGAAACTCAATATCATTCAATCATAAACATCGTGATCTGAATAAGGAATAATAACATGCCCCCTGTTTTTTACATCCAGTTTGCCTTGTACTCCGTAGCTTGTAGCTTGTCTCGAATGGATTCGGATGCGTGTGTCAGTGACTTAGAGGATCCCAGTCCGTCATCATCTCGCTCTGACGCATGGCTTACGTTAGTCCGTGGGGGGCCGTTGATGCAGCGAGAGTCCAGTTTCTTATGTTTGGATTCTGCAAAGGAAAAAGAAGACGCTTAGCATTCTAGGAATTTTGATTACAGATTCACTAGCAAATAAGAACTCTTAGATGTTTTGCTTACTTTAAAATTCTGTTACGATGCTTACCCTGTCATGGCTGTCTCCCAATTAGGGCTAGGGTTCACTGGAGGGATAAGACAAGATATATAAGGGTAGAGGTCTAGATAGGTTAGGTCCAATATCGTCTCTATCCAACCTAACGTGGCATCGATTGAGGATCTCAAATGCCTGTTCTAGGCCTAACTAGGCCGACATGACCCGTTGGGTCCCAACTCCCAACTTAGCCTTGTATTTGAGAAGAGGAGGTTAGAGGAGAACCTGGGTTGCGCCGTTGTGAGGATCATGTGTTGTCCCTACTGGGATGTGTGCTTTGCCATCCTAGCTGCTGTCGCGCTGTCCTCCATTGCCCCACGCCAATATTTCGAATAGGACTATCATTGTGTTGTTCGCATCTGCACATCATCATGTCGTCCTGATCTACATGCCACCACCTGTCGGAAAAACTCCACCGCATCTCCCTAGTCGACAATAAACTATGTGATGGCCAGGTGGAGAGAAAACCCTAGAAAGGGGACAATACGTGAGATAGAGTGAGAAAGACGTAGGAAGTGAGGCTGAGGGAGAGTCAATGTCCTAGCGAGTCACGGAGAATGAGAGAGAATGACGGATATCAGATGAGATGGTTTGGTTTGGGCCTTTTGGGAGGGACAAGTAACAAGTGACATGGCCAAATAGGCTAGATCAGTTAGCACAAGCAGTCTGGGTCGAGGTAGAGGTTAACCTAAACCTGACCAGGCTAGAAATAGAGACCTGACCTGGGTTCAATCTGGCTATCGGGTCAGGTCGAAACCCGATGGGGCGGTTTAGGATCTAGATCTCTATATAAGGGAGAGTTGCATCAGTTAGGAAGTTTGTTTTAGATGTGTGATTATACGTGGGAGGTCAAAGAGCTTTGGATGTTGGTCATTAGGGAAAAATGGTAGAAGCTTAATGATTTTTTAAATTAAAAAGTTCATGGAGGTTTAATAATGCTTAATAAACTTCTATGAAAAGACAAAAAAAATCGGCTGGGCTTTAGGACTTGTTTATTTCAATTGAAAGTCACTGAAAACTTTAATCTGAAAAGGCTGTGACATCTCGAAAGACATCTTAAACAGATCAAAAAAATTTGAAATAATTATTTTACAAACTCTAAAAAAGCTATTTAAAACCCACAAAAATGACTGTAAAGTATTAAAACATTTACCTTATACAAAAATAACAATTTTTCATTTAATTTAATTTAAACTGAAATAAACAAGGCCTTAATAATTTTACTCTATTGACGAACAAACGCCCCTTTTGGTTATTCTACTGGCAATGGCATAGCAAAAAGGACCTAAGTAGCAGATAATGTTCTTGTTTTGAACACAGAGAAGTTTTTTTCTACCTGTTTCCTAATTCCCGTTACCCCTATTCGGTTCTGCTTCCTTCTTGTTAGTACTCCACAAAACAAGCCGCCAGTTTAGCAAACCAAGAAAGGGAAATGGCTACTTTGGCCTGCTGGCCAGGATATATGCAGACCTTCATGCAAATCCCTTGAGCGAGGGGAGGCATTAGTGCACTTAGATATATCGGTGGTTCATCTTATTGTATCGAGCTGGAAAATTAATAGACGTCCAATACCTAAAATTGGTGATAACTATTTTATAATCGATATAAATTTGTCAAAAAACGGTTTTCAAAATTGGGACCCAAACCTGTCCAATTTCTTGCTTAAAAATTGGTAGATTTTGATGAAAATAACCAAACTATCCCCAATAAAAAAAAGGCCCTCATCACCTCCATCCTTATTTAAACCCTACAGTTGCTTCCCATTCTAGCATAACATATCATCCCTCCCTTAAAAAAAAATCTCATCCGAGCACTGCTTACCTTCACCCTTCTTGTCTTGCCACTCTGTTCTTGCTCTATGTCAACACTATCTCCCTCCCCTGACGATCCTTATTCATGTCCCCTTTTCTCTTTAACCATTGCTGTGGTGTGTGCATTACAAAGATTGTGTGTATGTGTTGAGAGTGCGCTAGCGAGATTGAGGATCAAAATCTGGATCCAGATTGGGATTGGATCGGGGTCTCCTCTACTGTTTGTTAAAACAGTGCTGGAGGCCGCTACTTATACTAGTAGAAGAAGGAAACAACCGTCCTGTATGGGAGAAAGCCTAAGAACTAGCGGTAAGCCATGTATTGTAGCAAGGTGGCCGGTGAAGAGGTGTGCCAAGGAAATCAACAATGGGTCATATGGTGCAGCCGCTTACTTTTGACTTTTGCGCACTCGGACCAGTAAGTGAGCCTCAGCCTGTGTTTGACTGCCATGTAGGTGCCCGAGCAAAGGACTTGCCTGGGTGGGATTAATCGAGACCCGAGCAATAGCTGTTTGGGGGCGGTATTGCTCTTAACCTGTTTGGTCTTGCTTGTGGATGAGCAGCCTCGCGATGATTGTCCTCCATTAACGAGATATACATCCAAGAAGCTTAGGATAGCCCAACACCAGGTTAGGCCCATAGGCTTTCAGCTAAGCCCCGACAGCTTTCCATGGCTGAATAGATCTATAAATGTTTGAACATGTGGTTGTCTTTTGTAGTCGATTGAGAAAAAGCGATGAGCATCAAGTTGATCAAGAACAAATTACGGTAATACTAATTTAAACTAAACCTAATGCGATAAAACTGGACAAAAAGTAAAGGACAAATAAAAGTAGATTTGTTTGATTGGTGGAGAACCCTTTACACGCTTCAGGAACTTTTACTTATATAGACGTTATACATTTACAACCCCATACTTTGTGTTCAATAAGAACTCATGTTTACTTCTTGTTTAATATATGTTTCCTTTTTATATTCATATGACTCCGACGCAAGCTCCTTTCATCTAAGCCGGTCCATACTCTTCATCCCTTGACTTAAACCTTTCTTTAACAACTAATCCAACCCATATATTTTCTGGCCTAATCCAATTTCTAGAACTTTCTATAACATTGGATATTGTTCAAATTTGGGTGTCAACACATGCTCCCTTAATTTTAAAATATGAGAACCATGTTTCAAAATTCTTAACTATCACTTTTGATCTTCTAGTCAAATCTTTTTAGTCGATTGCATCTTCAAGGCTTTTAATATCCCGAATTCCAAAATATCAAATAAGGAATACTCATGGTATTGACTTTTCAACTCAATATCGGGGAGCCAACCACCTCTTCCCATAAAATCGGCCTCCTCCCCCACCCAGGCCACTAACCTCCTTTTCTTACCCCGCCCACGTTACCAACCTCGTCCTCACATGACACTAACCTTCTTCCCTTCCTAGTGTCGGCCTCCTCACCCACCACGTCGCCAATATCATCGACTTTAGCTCCTATTAAATTGGGCACCGCCGCTGTTAGCTCCTCCCAAGTTGGACGCCACCTCCACTCGCTTGCATGCTTTTGGTAATTTTTTGGATCGATGATTCCGTGTGTTTGCATGTTTTTGGCTTTTTTTATTGTTTCTCAGCTTTCTCTGAACACTTTGTTTGTTTGGACAAATACCTCTGTTTGGTTTGGCAGGATTTAAATCTTGCCAAACGAACGACTATATTTAAATATGTATATCCCCAACTGTCTTGATGCCCATTCCGCCCGACCATTTTGTGAAAAACGTAAATCCCGGTGGCATTTCTGTTCAAAACCAACTCTACAGTGGCATGCATGCTTTTTACCCTTTTATCTATTGCCGGTGAAATGTACAAGACATCTTTAGACTTCCCATGCGCCTATTTATTTTCCATCAATGCCCTAATAATATATGTATCACGCCGTGCAGTAATCTGATGTATGTTAATTGTTAGAAGGTTTAATTATATATGTAAATCTGTCTTCTGTGTTTGCTTTCAATTTGTACATTTCTATGCATATTTTTATGTTGTACACAATAAAGAAGGAATACATTGTGGATTGAGTAATGCGAGTAAACATATTAATGCCTTCAAAATATGTTTATAGGTTTAATTTTTCCACAAGGAATAAATCATAGTTCCATTTTGGACATTATATTATGTGCTGAAAGAAGGGGATTAGAGAAGTATTTTTTGAACATTAAGGAGAAGTATTTTAAGTTGATATGTGTAATTATTTGTTTTAATTTTTTGTAGTACAATGGCATCTAGATACTGTTCTTTTTAATAGTACAAGGACATTGTCTGATGTTTCTATGTTGATTTAGGGCCTGTTCTCCCTATCTTATCTTATTTGACTTATTTACTTATTTGACTTATCTCGTAACTTGGAGAGCTTCCTGGCATTGAGAGCTAAGTCCCGTTTGTTTGACTTGTTTTAGAGAGGTTTTAGATAATCCTTTGAGATAGAAAAAAGATGGATTGAAAAGCCTAATTATTTACATTTAAATGAAAATAAGCAAATAAATAGATAAGTCAAATAAGTTATATAAGCTATGCAGAACAGGGCCTTACCCTCAATGAGTATTTTATGATTTTACCAAAATCTCAATATGGTGCTTTTAGTGACTCCTTTTTATAATAAGGTAGCAATCTGACATTTCATCTGTTTTTGATAAGAATTCCTTTGTTTTGTTCTCAAATGCCTTAGGCAATCCCTCTTTGGTGGTGCTCGTCCCCGGGAACAAGTATGATGCACTCCTGTTTTCCTTCTCCTTATGTGGCCATATTTTATTCATTTAGTTTCTAGCTGAACCAAAAACTCTACGGTGTTCTTTTCTTTTATAAACTCAGGTTCTCAGAGAACGTGGAATAGATGCTTTGGCAAGTGATCTTGAGAAGACCTCTCCAGTTGGCAGGTAGTTAAGATCCCTTCAGATACAGTCAATATATTGGTGCAATTTTTTTATTTGACATTAATATTTTTTTCCAATTGTTAAGGTGCGTTGTTCTGGATTTTAAAACCTGGCGGGGTCCACAAAATGGCTACCCCACTGGGTGCAAATTAAAAAAAACCTCCCAGACACCGATAGGCAGTTTTTGGCTCTCGATTTTCTGTGGTTTCTCTGCAAAAAAATGGATGGTTTTTAAAACCCTGGTGTTGATTATGCTTGTTTATCTTGAACGCCTGATGTTTTTCCTTTCTATTCAGTCACTATTATGTTTGCTATGCAATTATGATTCGTTGCTTGGAAGCTGCCATCTTTTTAGTATTATAGAGCATACACACACACGTTTTTTTTAATGAAATGGCAAGAAAAATTAGTTGATTCCTGTGGAGGCAATATTAGGATGTTATGTTTTATTGCGAACATGTTTTTTTTGGGAGCTATTTTGAACATGGCGAATGTCTGAATACTCAGTGAAAGGAACAGTAGTTGAATAGTGTGCTGCTACTGGAGACAGTTGCTGCCGACCAATCACATTTGGTTCTGGTGTATCATATAAACAAATTTTGTAGTTCTGTACTTCTGTATGCATTTTTAGAACGGAAATGGTACCTAGACCATAATATGTTTATATTAGGCACTGAACATGAGGGCTGAAAGTCTGAAACAGCTGGTTACATTGTTAAGCATGTATATGTTTTTTGACTACATTTGTTCTATCATTGATGAGATGCTAGTTGGACCTTTGGTCTTAAGATGGCAAAAGTTTAAATTTGTGTGCTGTTGAAAGCAATTGTGCTTTGATGGTGTTTTAGCTGCCAAGTGACACGCTTGCCTATGGCTGAATGTCTGGCATTGCACGTTAAGGGCCTGTTTGGCAACAAAGTTTTTGAAAACCATGGTTTTGTAATACTATGGTTTGTGTTTTGCTATGACCATGAAATACTATGGTTTTTCAATACCATGGTTTGCTAGCACAAGTGAGAAAGCTTTGGGTTGGAGTGGAGTCTACAATACTCCAAAAATACCATGGTATTGCCAATACCATGCGAAACAGAGTTTTTGAGGTTGCTTCCAAACACCTCATTGCCAAAATACCATGGTATTCTCCAAAACCATGGTTTTGCCTCGAAACAATGAAAATACTTTGTTGCCAAACAGGCCCTAAAGAATCAGATTCTGCTGTAAAAAGTCATAAGGTTTGTTTTGGAGTATCCAGGTAAGATGTTGACAAGGAAGATTTTTTTTACCTGGTTTTGTTTTCCTGGTAGCCGCCCTGCAATTGTGTAAAAATTCACAGGGTTTGTTTTTGGATTATCCAGGTAGGAGGTTGACAAGAAAAAAAAGAGTATTTTTTACCTGGTTTTGTTTTCCTGGTTGTAAGATTTGTTTGTTGTGTGTAGCATAGTTGATGATTTGTTTGTCGTGTGTAGCATAGTTGATGATTTGTTTGTCACAGCATACATAGTTGATGATAAAGCATTTTTTCTTCTGGTAGAGTGTTTTTCTTTTTGTGCAGAAACTACTAGAGGAAGCATGAATTGAAGATGTGACATTTACTAATAATAGCCTATGACATTTTGTAGGTCCCAACATGAATTTGCAAAGGTTGAGCAGAAGGTGGAAGTTATGTCCATCAATCCTTTAGGTGAAAAGGCTGAGATTTTTCCATCTGGTCATAGAGGCCCAAGGAATGCTGATAAAAAAGAATACAGGCGGGATACAGAAAGGGCTGACACATATAAGCCTATGCGACGCGAAGACAACAGGAGGGTTGCAAGAGAGGTCGAGAAACCGCCTGAGCAACCACGCCCAGAGCCTGAAACCTGGCGCAAGCCAGTGGAGCCACCGAAGCCTGAGGTTACAGCACCTCGTTTTGGGAAAGCAGCGACTGCACTGGAGCTTGCCCAAGCCTTCTCAAAGTCCATGTCTGATACTGTGCCACAGAGCCGCTTGACCAATGTTCCTAGTCCAAGAGTCCCTCCAAGCCCAGGGTCTAAGGAACAGGCTGGCTTTTCAAGGCTCACTGACAACAGAGCATTACATTCCGGTCCTTCACAGCGAAAGATTAACGGTTACTGATCCTGTGGCACATTATTGCTATGTCCCCATGATGACATGATTCAAATATCATGGGCTTGCTCAAGTGCATCGCTTTATTTCCATGTTCAATTGTTCCATCACAGGAAAGTCCCAACTGTTGCTCTTTCAAATAGCGACATCTGAGAGGGATGCTAATCTCATTTAGCAAACAAAGATTCCTCTCATGACTTGATGACTTGGTGGCACTTTTCCTCTCTTGGTAACGAAGATATGAGAATTTATGAACTATTTGAGCCTGTTACCTGTGATTAAGCTGGGAAATAATTGTTTTATGTATGCTGCTAATTTGATTTGCCATGTATTCTCTGGTGTGCTTGTTTTTAAGATGTTGCCTGATCAATGTATGCAGCATAGATTTCGTAGTACCTCTGCCCTACCGTTCAGATCGGATAGTGTGATTTCATTTGTATAAGTTTTCATATCCTTCAATTGGCACCATGATATTGTACCACAAGATGACATGGTTCTTCAATCAAACTGTAGGATTTCCTATATGATTCTTGTCATTTTTCCCCCTCAAAATTGCGACTCTGCTTGCGCCGCTGAATTCTGCGTACACTGCCGTGTCCGAGTCTTGATCGTGCAGCACCCTAAAACCTTGCAGAACGAGCTGTTGCAGCTCGATGGATCACGTCACGCAGGGGCATCAATGATTAGAAACGACCCGAGACCGAAAGGGCACGCACAGGACGCAAAGCTGTGCAGAATCAGGCTCAGAAACAGTAGACATGTATATTCACAGTTGCACGTCAGAAAACATTTAGGAATCACAGAATCGGCAGCTTTGCACGCTCAAGAGTTTTGGCACACGAAGCAGAACCGTCACACGGTCGAACCACCCACACGAGCTGACTCGCACGCTCCGTCAGCTACACCACCTCGCACGTGCGAAGTCGCGAGTCATATAATCCGACTGAGCTCAGAACAGGAACGCCGTCGGTGCGAACGCCGGCAACACCGTGGGGGCTCCGAAGTGCCTGCAGATAGAGAAGATGCATGTTAGCGTCAGAGTCTGCGTTCTCATACACGCTAAGATCTAAATCAGAGGCTTAATGCTAAATTTTTACTATTCTTATACACGCGTTAGTGTTTATATACCTAAAATTTACTATTCACAGTTCCAAAGTTTGATGCTATTTCAACAGTTAGAAACAGCGCTGGACATGCTTGGAGCCTGGGATGCCCTTGCAATTCGTATCGCATGACTTTCGCAGAACTGCCAATTATATATCTCGAGGGGAAAAACAGGTAGGCATCAGGGTCACAGGCTGAGCGTGAGCCGCAGCTCGCAGTGACTGAAAATTTTCACTGTGCAGCGCTGCAGCTTGAGTTTGACTAACAGTAAAGCGGCAGATGTCTCTGTCTGACACATGCACTACCGCTGGGAAAAGGAAGAAATAATTTAGGCGTAGAGACCCTTTGGCCTCTGCCTTTGTTCCTGATTCTGATAAGGATTGCAAGCTTGTCTCCCTACGGAGATTCCACGGGCAAGAGGAGGGGCCATTCAGTTAGATCGACCTAATATTATAATAAGTAAGATAGAAAAGATATAAATATAGATAAATGATATCGAAATTGTGCTGAATGGATTTAAATCAAATTGAGTTAGCGACGTCCTTGCTAATTTTTGTTTTTGATTTTTGCTTGGGGTCCATTTATACTGTTGTTGCACTAACAAACGAATTAATGAAGATTTGAAAAAAAAGACTTCATCTGTCAGCAGGTTAGGGTTTACTATTCGACATGCAGTAAAAGGGAAAAAAAAATCAAACTCCGCTGATTCACGATTTCGCGAAAAGTCCACTAAAAAGCTCATAATTCATTTTTTAATTTTGCTACTGTCAGTTTGACCTAATTTTGGCCATTTCGAGCAAAAGACACTTAGAGGTTTGGTCTTAAGATGTAGCGTATCTTATTGTCCCTGTGTGTTGACGAGGTAAAATATTTGAAAACTAAATTCTTCGATTTTTATTGACCCCAATTTTAAAGAAGCATGGATCAACTAATTAAAACTTTTAAAAAAATCAAGAACTAAGTTAAACTTCTTGGATACACTTCTACAAACTCTCAAAATCACATAAGTATTTTAGCAGTTAATTAGATACGCTTGGACGGTCTAAAAAATTGCTCTAACTTAGTTATTAAAAATTTTCAAACCTTCCATTAGTTGCTTCAAGATTTATTAAACCCAGAATCGATAAGTCGAATAATTTACCTTTTTAAACTTTATATCTCACCAACATATGGGACAATCAGATATGCTATATTTCGAAAACAACACCTTAATTACTACGAAGGCTGATGGGCTCGAAGATCAAGTTTACATCAAAACCCATTAAAAGATAGGCTCAGGTAAAGAAAACAGGAATGATTGAAACATAGAAGGACAATAAGCTTGTATCCTTCCCTGCTTAAAGATGTTCAAAGAACAACACGTATAATCTAAGCCAGAAGTTGAGGCACGCATATTGTACGCAAAACAACATGGCTGATGCCTCCATTTCAAAGTCAGCAGGGAGTAGTAATTGCTAAGCTGCAGTCAAGTACTCACCACTTAAGTGTATGTAGCTAGTTGTTTAGTAGTAAAAGAGAAGCATTGACCTGGCACACTTTACCCCCGTGAACCAATCTAAAACTTCCTGAGTCAACCCTCTACAAGAGATCCAAACAATTAGATGCACAACCAACCATTTTCTTGAATCATTTTCCAAACTACTGGAAGATCACGTTCACGGCCGAAAAGAAAAAACCCCGTGGAAATGACCAAATTGCCCACCGTATGCATGGACTGTTGACTCGAGCCAAACGATGCCTACCTGGTCGGACACGGGCCCCACCTGGCAGGCTCCAGCCTCCGGGGAGCAAGCCACAACCCCAACCCCAAGGTCAGCGTGCACGTGTCACGATCTAGTCCCTGGAATGGACGGATCCAACGGCCGTGGTCTACTCCTGGGCAAGCACGCACGCACGCAAACACGGGCGAGAGCTCACCGGAAGTCGTCGTAGTCCACCCGCGCGGCGGCGCGCGGCGACGGCCTGGGCCTGGCCGGCGCCGCCGGCCTCGCCTTATCCTTCGCCTTGGCGGCGGCCACCGTGGCGTCCTCGGAGATGGCAACCAGCGTCGGCTTCCACGCCGCCGACCCCGACGACGACGACGGCGGCGGCCTCCGCAACCGCCTGCCTCGCTTCTCCGGCGCCGGCGCGTCCTCGAGCGCTGCCACCGGTGCCGGCTCCGCCGCCGCCGCCGCCTGAGACGAAGACGACGGCCGGCGCGCGCGCCTCACGAAGGCGAACAGCTTCATCGGCGCGACACGGGAGCTGAGGGCTTCGCGATGGGCGTAATGGCTACGGCTGGGTGCTTATTAATATCGCCGTGGCGGGGCACGTGGCACCACTTGCCAATGGAAATGACTAAATTGCCCTTGCTCGTTAACTATGGTTCCAGTGTGTTCTTCCATTCATAATTGCTATCGCTAATGAATCGCAAAACCACCGGCTACCCTCCCTAATCTTTGCTGTACGGAATTTCTTAGCTCCAGGTGCGGTCCGCATGGCGCCCACAGCAAACGGGTTGCGATTTTAGAATCAGTTTGGTCGTTCGGTGTTTGTCGAGTTGCATTATGCACCGAAATAATTCCTTTTAGTAATCTCGTTGGGCACAATTATTCGTTTATTTTTATCATTTCAGGTACATGTGGGTGAAAGCTTAAAATTTTACCTAATTGGTATCGTTTTTTTTTTCTTCTAATGTTGAGAAATTAGAACGGGTACATGCATGGAATTCAATTCATACAGTAGCTGAAAGTTTCACATCCATGAAATTCATATAGTAGAGCGTACATCTAAAGGGTACATCCATGTAATTCATATAGCAGAGCGTACATTGCCACAGTAGTTAAAAGTTTCTAGACTATGACATATGTATAAGGAAAAAAAACCATATTTCCTCTCTATACCATCTCTGTTGTTCTGAATTGGTCTCCAAAACAAAATATCATATTAATTTGATCCTAAACTAGCGGAATCGGGTCAAAATTGTTCTTTTACCAATCAAAATGTGGTATTGCACTATTTTCACTAACTTGGATGTCCATTTGGGGTGATATGCTGGCCATGTGGCAGACCAAGATGACATGACATTCATATAGGCTGCACACGTCACTTTTCATTATGTGTAATTTTTCGCTAGTAACCACACATGCCTAGAGGAGGAAGGGATGAAGGTGGTGGGTGTCTTTGCCGCTCTTGAGTCGAAGGAGGAACAGGGGAAGACGACGAGAGAAATTGATAATCTTACACTTTCAAGAGTGGAATTCATTATTTTACCATCTTCAGCATACAAATTTTAAAATTGCACTCATAATACCGCCACTTTGTTCATCTGTAATTTTACCCCTTTTTTACAATATAGGAATCCGTGAGAATCCGTGAGCTTGCTGACAGTTGTGGCAGGGCAAAGGTAGAGATGAGGAGGTCGGTAAAGAAGAATGGTAAAAAGATTATTTTGCATGCGTAAACAAGGAAAAAATGTTGATATGACAATAGACAAAGTGGCAATGTTGAGAATGGTATTTTGAAGTTTTGCAGCTCAAGGAGGGGAATTTAACATTTTACTATTTTAAAGATTGACAACTCTCTTATTTGCCACTCCTCACTGATATGTTGGGTCATCTTTATTTATGCTAGTGGGCCTGAGCAGCAAAATAGCGAAGAAAAAAAATTTTAGGCCAGGAGCTGGTAAAAAGATAAGCCAAACTCTCAAAATGGTTTATTATTAATTTTTTTTAAGGTGGCAAGCTAGAACAGGCTGACGACGGCAGGTGGCCAACATGTAAAGAGAGGTCAATAAAGAAATTTAAGATAGAATAACTACATGAACGAAAAATTCACAAAATTAATCCGGCGTTATGGTTTAAAGACCAATTTGGTACACTGAATATATCCCTTTTTCCATAAAACGAGCATATATGTAAGGAATAAAATAAATAGATAAATGAACAGACAGGTAAATAAATAAATAATTAAGGTCATCTTTTTACAAGAAATCGCAACGTCGAGTTTGCTCCGAAGTTTTGACCAAGGAAACAAGCATGTACATAAGAAACAAAATAAATAAATAAATAAAAAGCAAAAGGTCTTCTTTCACAAGAAATCACACCCTCCAGTTTGCTCCAATGTCTTACTAAGGTTAACGTGGAGTGGCTCATCATCACTGGACTGGACAACGAGACACTAACCACCATGCTCCTTGCCTGTCTGACTAGTGAACAAATTAGAGACACAGCCGTTGGATCTTGATCCGATGGATGGCTCATGGCTGTGTCTCTAATTGTTAACCCTGCTATGCATTGCTAACTTTTGCATGCATCGCCCCCTATGGGCTATAGTTTTACTGAGAGGTGGACGCAGAAAAAATAATAGAAGGTGCTGATGTTTAGCTCAGGATCTAAATCTAAAGTTTAGCTCCTTTTCGTCTGTTTTACACTTAAAATTATATCTGGGTCTAAGACGGACTCCACTATCATCGGCAGCGTTGTGTCCGTCCCTGGTTTTACTAAGTGTCCGGACATGTGACAGGTGGCAAGTGTCAGTGTGGGAGATAGTGTGGGAGATGTGTTTGTTCAGCGATTTCTTAACTAATTACCACCTTAATCTTTGTCCATTAGTCCAGTTTGAGTAGATCGGGGCTGGAAATACGCGTCACCTAAATCTTGACTTATTGCATGCGGGCAATTTCTTTAAATGCGTGTGCGCGCGCCTACGTAACAAGATGTGATGCAGAGCTGACAAAAATGTCCAAGGTCTGAGCAGCTCACACATGGGCGGCTAATTAATTAAATACACCCTCCAATTCTTAGGCAGGACAGAATTTCGATTCATTTACACTTTGGATGTTCAGTGGCTCCAGAGCTTCAGGTTTTAAAAAGACATATGCTAAATTGTTGCAATAAAGTTTTAAGAGGAGGCGACCCATGGCTACATACGGACTATATATACATACTCATTTCGATACATATTCTTGAATGAGAGTATTTTGGGTTGGTTGGAAATAAGGTAAGTATTTTGGGTTGGTTCGATACATACTAAATCACAGGATAAATCATGACACACTCTATTAACTAGCTAAGTAAGAAACATAAGTATAATGTAGACATATATGTAGCTGCAACACATATGTCCCTCACAAATATAGTCATGGACAAACGCAGTGGGTTAAGTCACGATAAAAAATAAGCCGCACTTCCCTGTGATAGGGAAGGGACGATGACGACACCACCTTGACGAAATAGTCGATGCCGATCGTAGTGATCGTGCAGAGGAAGTAGTCGGCATAATGACAATAGACAACAACGGAGGGTTTTAGAGATCTCCTCTCCCGTTCTCTAGTGTAGGCAGAAGAACGGAAGGAATCGAGCTATATGTGGCGGCACAACGGGAGGAAGAAAATCAACCGGGCCAGCTCCGTGGATCTTGCTATTTATTTGGTAACAGGAGTTCCTGCAAGTTATTTTGTTGTTCATTTGACAATTAGCCATGGATCTTACTGTAAAAGGATTTCGATATGAATGAATCTTTATCTTTTTTAAAAAATAGAAATATGAAGAAAGTAACACCCTTTAAAGCAGGTTAAAATTAAGCAGGTTAAAACAACCCCGTCGTTATGATAGAAGCCCAAACCATGCTAGGAGTCCTCTTTCTTTAATACTCCCTCCGTTCAAAATTATAGTTCACTGTTGACTTTTGAACACGTCTTTTGACCATTCGTCTTATTCAAAAAATTAGTGTAAACATGTAAAAATATAAGTCATGCTTAAAGTATGATTAATGATAAAACAAATCACAAAAAAATAAATAGTATTTACATATGTTTTTTGAATAAGACGAATGGTCAAACAGAATATCCAAAAGTCAACAGTGATCTATAATTTGGAACGGAGAGAGTACCAATTTGGAGAGTAAAAAAGATCCTCAAAAGGAGGCCACACTCACCAAGCATAAGGATCCGATTTCGACAGACCATTCACGCACATGTGGTGCACATGCCCTACCCCATGCTTGTGGCTGGGGAGGTGAGACGAGCAAGCACATGTGTGGGCTTTCTCAGGGGCGGACGCAGGCAAAAATGATAGCAGGGGCTGAAGTTTAGTTTAAAACCCAAGTTTAAAGTTTAGCCCCTTCTTCCCTTCTATTTTATACTAAAAAATATAGGTGGGTCTAAGGTGAGGCTTCACTGTCATAGACAACGTAGGTGGGGCTCAAGCCCCACCTGACCCGGCGCTGGGTCCACCCCTGGGCTTTCTTCTCTCTCTTTCTCACACGAGCTAATGTATAGCAGCACACCACAATATTTAAGTTGGTTTTCCAACCTCTCACTAGTAATATGATATTAAATAAATGAAATCCGCTTCTCTTTTGAAACATGGGCCTTTAAAATTTACTAGAAATTATTTTCAAATTTATATGCTTGGCCCTTATGTTGTAACAGGATCGTGGATATCAACTATCAAATATGTATGGTACAAATAAATCCGTCATCTTATTGAAAATGTAAAAAACCAATGGATCATCAGATCCAGTAAAATGAATAGTTCTTAAAAATTTAGACATATCTAAAAACACGGTACTTTTTTTCATCAACTCGGGTTGTTGTAAGCCAAGTTCTTTTCATCTTAAATTAAATTTAAATTTATCATTTTCTACAAGTCAAATGATGTAGTAATTTTTAGTTATTTTTATGAATTATAAATAGTTCTTCTTAAGTTTACAAATTATTATTTTTATACTTCCAAGACTTCACTTTTTTTAGCAACTTTAACAAACAAGGCCCTAAAGCAGGACAAACGAAAAAAAAAAGTATATCGACAACTTAAGAATGCTATCACTTATGGTCACCGTCCTATGCCTATGCCATGCTTTGTACATAAATTTACCGGAAATTACACGCATGCGTACAGTAAATCAATAAACTATTCACTGATACAACCTTGCGGCAGTGTCACATTCAGAGGATCCGACCAGATCTTATCAGATAAAAATTGGAACAACGCATCCTCCCTTTGGAGTTTGGAGCATCGATCGATCGTTTAATGGGAAACACGTGAGACTCCGTCCGTTTGCACAAGTACATCATCTCTGTACATGTGAGGTATAGTACCCGTACTGTTGACTTGACCACTTTATCATGTCCTTTTTTAATTCCTTCGGTTAAAACCTGAGTTATTAGTAGTACAAGGTATTTATCCTGCTTCTCATTGGCTCCACAGCAATGCTCCCAGATTTTTGCTGCCGCCCTTTTTTTATTTTTTTATTTTAGAATGTTCTCGAATTCTCATCTGCATATCATGTGTGAGTTCTCACTTTAGATTCTCTGACTTATCTATCTATTTACTTATCTTGGTTTAATTTTTTTAAAATATTTTTTCAATACGGGTTTTTCTATTTGAAAGACTTGTCTAAAAGCTCTAAATCACAAGTTGAACGAATGGATCGGACTCTGATAACTTCTTTATGGATCGGACTCTGATAACTTCTTTAGATAAGCCAAATCAATATATAAGTTAAATAAGTAAATAAGTTAAATAAGATTAGGTGAGAAGAACCGGGCCTAAAGCGTGCAGTAGGAATGCCAGCTGGGACATCAGCTTGCCTGTTAATTAGAAAGTGGCTGGAGTATTTTTATTTAATTTCTTATTATTTTTTATCCAGCTTTAGAGTGGTGCACTGGTGTGCGTATGGTGTTCAAACAAAAATGGTGCGAAATGATATGCTCAAAGTATTTTATTCTGAATTGCAAAAGAGGGAAAATGATGGCTGCAGCTGATCCTTCCTCGCCATCTTTTTAATTTATTATCCATCTATTATTTTACAAATACGATCCCAATACCTTGGCTAATCCATGCGCAATTATTTATCGTATTTGTATCTTTCCGATCACAAAACCAGCGCATCAATCTGCTGGCAAGATAGGATCGAGAAAAAGAAGCACTTGAGTTAGTGCCTGTTAGTTTGATCTAAGAAGAAATATAAAACAGGGCAGAGTGGCATAGACACAGCTAGCACTAAACCTTGACCCAATCAAGTAAACTAATTAGTACTACTATTTTACAAGAAAAAAAAAGAGCGAATCCCAAAAACAAGACGAGGCAAATCCTAGTGAGAGAGAGTCGCTGTACCTCTAATATGGGTTCCTTTTTCTCTTCCATTAATTTGAAACTTCGTTGCTTTATCGGTTTTACTGTTTGATCGTCTTGGGATAATACTTATTGCTATCCCGTGCCATCTAAGAAGCACCGCACCTCTACATCACACCACCTGTTTCACTGTATAGCCTATAGATGTTCAATCGGGTAGCCCGGCCCGGTACTTCACGGGCCCAATAGGGCATAGCCCTATTAGGCCTGGCACAGCACGACACTGTTAAATATTTGGGCCGTGCCATGCCGGCCCACAGGCTCAACTAGCGGCCCAGGCACGGCACGATAGCCCCTTAATCGTGCGTGCCGGCTCGAGATCAGCCCGGCTAACTCAGCGTGCAGTGCCTACCCGTTAGCCCGACAGAACACAAGCACTCAACAATTTTAGCAATCAGACAATCAGCACATAGATTGACATTACAATTTACAGCATAATTCAGAGTTTACAAATCATTGACATCACAATTTCCAGCACAATTCAAAGCTCACATGTTCAACCAAACTGCATCTATAAATACTGAAATACATGACAGGCCAAAGTACATGACAAATACTGAAATACCACAACCTGACAGGCTCACAAGTCACGATGTCGGAGCAAATGTCCAGTACCACCAGTAGAAAGAGCAGCCAATGTCTTTTTGCAGTGTTTGCACTTGGCACCATACATGAGTTTCTTACCATTCTCCGTTTTGAACAACTTCTCAAAGTCGTCCCAGACTTTAGAGATGGAGGAACTAGTTCTAGTCCTCTTTTCACGGGAAGTGCAGCCAGTAGTCAGCAAACTCGTGGAGCCCGTCGCCGCCGCGGCCTAGACATTGGCATCATCAGCGCCAGCCAAGTTGATAGGTGCTGCAGCTGCACTGCTACCGAACAAGGCGTCCCGCTCCTCGTCTTCCTCAGTGTACCCTTGCGGCCTTGCTGCATAAACCCGATGGAGGTTGGGTTGAGCGCCATCCTCGGCGGCTCCGGTTACTCAACGACAGCGCCCTACGAGTAGCCAAGCAAGAGCAAGCAAAGGAGACAGTACAATTGATTATAACTTGCAAGAAAGAAGGGATGAGATCATGAGAAGAGATGAGACGCCATACCTAAGCAGTCGGAGCCATACTTGATGAGGGGAACACACCGGAGACAGAGGGCTAGGGCGAGATCCGAGCATCTAGCGGAGAGAGCGAGGGCGAGAGGTGGTGGAGAGAGGGAGGGGAGAGAGGCGGCGGAGAGGAAGAGGAAGAGTGGGAGTTGGCAATGGAGTCACAGAGTGTTGGAGAGCCGAAGAGGAGAGGACGAGGCCACAAGGGCGAACCGGCGAGGGCCAAAGGGACTTAGGGTTAGGAATGGGGGCGGCCGTGCCCATGCGCGGGGGGGGGGGGG